>JANFQY010000154.1:0-75422 GCA_025592935.1 Aspergillus ostianus | reverse complement strand
TTTTTTTTTTTTTTTTTTTTTTTTTTTTTTGTCATGACGTGATGTTCGTCAGCGATTCTCACTTCCCTGTCCTTGTCCATGTCCATCCCCATAACCTTACCCTTGTCATCCTTGGCCTTCCCCTCACTCACCCCTTACCTCCTCACTGATTCGCCCTCACTCACCCTCGTCTGAACATTCCCAAATTCAAATCTAACAAATTCATTGTCTCACCCCCCAGCCACGCGGATGCCCTGCACGAACGAGGCCTGCACACGTACATTGGATGTTCAATCCAACCAGGTGGAGACCTGCGCGTGGTATCCTACATCAACGGCCAAGGGCCAAAGCTAGTTAGTAGCGGCTGCGGCAGAGCCTACTAAAATCTGACAGACATGGTGCAAAGTGTCGATTGTTGCAGAAACGGGTGAAAAGGTGGCAACTGGCTGACAATCTGACAACGTGGTGATTTTTAATTTTTCTCCGAGCAGAATTGTTCCATCAGACAGACAGGGGTTATTTGGATATGGGTTCCTGTCGAATTGGAATGCACTGCACTACGGAGTACTGCTGTACATGATACACGTGGGACATGGCCCCCATGCATATGGCCATGTGAAAGGAGGGATAGATTGTATTATTGTTGTTACGTATGTTGTATATAGCGGTCCTGGGCGGGGTTTTGGGTTTGGTTAGACTTTTCTATTGATTTCTTTTTTTTGTATGTAATTTTCTTTGAAGGTTTGAGTTTGGTGATCAGTTTTATTGTACGTATTTGCCGTCTTTTTCTAACAATAGTAACGAACATGGTATGCTGAGTAGGAAGGACAGAAGAACCTGTGATTAGAAATGCGCATCATGTAAGGATATTCCATATGGAATAAGACGCCCATGATCGGTGGGAAACCGTACGGATATCCCAAAGAAAAAAAATTCAAAATTGAAAATAATAATAATAATAATAAAAACCCCTCACCACCTTCCTCATCCTTCGTCTCATCCTTCCTCATCCTTCGCCTCATCCTTCCTCATCCTTCCCGAGAACGAGCAGAGGTCCGACTCCTCCGTTGATCCATGAAGAACGGCAATCCTGCAGCAGTTAGAACAGACCCCAAAAGTCTTGTGCCGCAGTTGGATTACCAACATACCCAATTACCCATTCCAGGTCTTTCGGTTTCGGCCCCCAGAAACTTGAAGAATGGCTAAAAGCACTAATAACGTGGCTTTCGCTGCCAATTGCCCAACGGTCTGGGAGAGTAACATCAACCAACTAATTACTGTGTATCACTATCCGTACTAACGGGTGAGTACCTAGAGAGTAAGTTACCTAGCTAGTCTTCAGGCATGGGATTTGCTTATCATCGCCGCTGTCTGGGTCTGCGGGTTTGGGGGCTGTTGAACTTGAACGTGACTTATCACGAGTGTAATCTTACTATTTAATTTTGTGTTAAGGAATCTGTTTTACTTGTTTTAACTGGAACGTGGAAGTGGTTAGCCTTGGCTCGGTCGAGGCGGTGTTGGTGTTAGTGTTTGAGGAAATGAGCCATTTAGAAACGGATGCCACCATTACTATTGTTGAGCCAATACTTGCATAACTAGTACCTAAATACCTACGCATACGGTGTATTATTTACTATCTCGTCACTACTGTACCTACTAGGTACTAAGAGACCACCCAAGCGTCTCGCTCGGCTGGCCTGCGCCAGCATGGGTATATGTACACTGTGAATAGTTCAGAGAACCAAAGTACGCGATTCCGAGCGAGCCTATCAGCCTCGGGGTGTAGACCTGTAGCAGAGAAGGGAACCCTGTCAACCACGCCAGGGAACCGACCAAATTGCCTCGTGCGGTGCAGCCAAGGCCCTGCAAAGGAGGCCAGGCCGGAACGGGCGATTCAGCGGCGGAGGGGTTACTGATTAGGTACTGTTTTAGCGTTGCTACGTCGGGTTTAGTGGAAGTCAAAAATAAATTAGAAAAGTGGAGGCTTTCGCCGGGGGATTTAGCATCTTTTCACCTACGGTATGTTCCTACGGAGTGCTCCTAGGTAGTTCTACGGTTTACTATCTTTCCCTATCTATCTCTTGATTTAGGATTTAACTGAATTGGTGTGGAATGAAATGGGGCCAAATTACAGTACCACACCGTTTCGTACCTAATTGACATCATCTTCACCCAGTCCACCCGATTTAGTCTGCAAATCTCTAAATCGTCCGTGTCGGTGATCGTCCGACAAAACCCGCTAATCATGCAGTCAGATCGTAGTGAAAGCAAAAGCAAAAGCAAACCTACCGGTAGACCCCCTGCGCCCAATTCTACGTACCTTCACACTTACCTTAGTCTGACAAGTGCTCCGTACTATGTTGTATTATTGATGCCTGAGTACCTATATCTTGGCCCCCAAATGATCAGCCAACTCAATTTGCCTTGCCTAGAATCTGGATTCTGCACAGTGCACAGCCAAATTAGTGCTGACAACGGTGTTTCTAACCCGCCGTTTTAATTTTAAAGAAGCATTTCGATTTGGTGGAGCTTATTGATCCAATTTTATGGCCTTGTTACTGCACGGGGCAGGTGGATCCTGATGATGCTGATAATCCTGGAAACCTGAATAAGGCGCATTTATTTCCAAACGTGTTTGCTTGGATGACTGCATGGTGCATACAGACTACGGAGTGATTTACAGGCACACGGAGTTGGTTCGGGGTTGCGGACGCGTTCATGAGGGATTTTGATCGTCGGGTTATTTTATGGCTCTGGGATTGGGCTGTCACGCTATGCCTGGACTTGCGTGGAGCTGGACTTATTCTCGATCGCGTGGGGGCAATACGTCCTTAGTTCAGTGCAATTGCATTTTATTTTATTTTTTAATTTTTACCACAGAATTCGTTTCAGTCTGATATCATATGAGACTCAAGAAAACAAGCCCCAACCAGGCAAGATAGCCAGCCAGATATAGGCAAACAGATGGAGAAAAGAAAGAAAATCACGCCTTCTCCTTCCCAAGATTCTCCAAAAACTGCCCCGCCGCATCCACCACCGCCGTCTCGAACGACCGGAACTGAAAGCCTAGCACCCGCTCCGTCTCGCTAGAATCATACGGCGCCGGCAACGTGGGGATCGAGCCGCGCGAAAACACCCCCTCAGTCGTAGCCTTGGGGTACGCCTTCGCGACGTAGTCATACGTCAGGGCGTAGTCGGCGGGGTTGCAAGCGCCAAACGCCCGCGGGGAGCCCTCGGTCGGCGCGTACTCCAGGACCTGGAGATGCAGCGTCGCGAGGTCCTTGATGTGCACGAAGCCCTTGTGAACGGGGTTCGGGACCTCGTTGCCCGTGACGCTGGCGATGAGGATGCCGTTGGAGCTGTTGGTGAGGAAGGCTTCGTTGTCGCCGGGGTGGAGGTCGTTGCGCCCGAAGATGTAGCCCGGGATGACATGCGCGATGGAGAAGTGGGGTTTTTGATCGGCAACAAAGGCGTCGGTGTTGTTGATCTCGTTGATCTTGCCGAAGATGTAGGCTTCGAAGACGTTGTTCAGAGTCTCGGGTGCCGGGAGGGGGACGCGCGAGGCTGCCGTGACGGTGACGTTGGGGTCGGGCATGGGCGACAGGTTGGCGACGATGGAGGAGGTGATGACGATGCGGGTGATGCTGGGGAAGCGCAGCGCGGAGGTCAACAGGTTGGAGATGCCCTTGACCGTGGGCTGGTAGACGTCCGTTAGGGGATCCGCGCCCGGCATGGGCACCGGTGACCCGACGTGGATCACGGAGGTGATGTCCTGGAGGGCCTCGTCGAAGGCGCCCTCGACTGTGATGTCGGGGACGACGACGGAGGTGAGTCGCGAGCCGGGGTTCAGCGACTGGACGACGGGGTTGGAGAGCACTTTTTGCGCCTTCTCGGCGGAGCGCGCCGTGATGCGGACATTGTAGCCGCTGCGCAGGGCGTCCAGCAGGACGTGCGAGCCGACGTAGCCGGTAGCGCCGGTCAGAAGTACAAGAGGTGCCATGACGATGTCAGAGGAAGGGTGGCCTGATGCGGTGAGAAGAAGAGATAGAAGACGGGAAGATTGACGAGATTTTGGGGTCCAAGGCCGTTTCAACGGTCGGCTTAAATGATTAATATAAGATTGACTTTCTTTGTTTGAGACTGGAAATGCATTTATGAATTAGTAATTCACCTGTCGGGCACTTGGAAAACCCCCCCCCCCCCCCTGGTTCAGGTGAGAATTTAGCGTCAATGACGGGGTATAGATAGAAATTGGGGCTGAAATGCGGAACTCGCCGCCACTTTTAGTTCGTTTTATCCTTTCTCTGTCGTCGGGACCACTGTCTGCTCAGTGGCCAGTCTGCCTTGCCTACTACTGCGTAGTGCATACCCTATCAACTCTTCCTGAAAGCATGGAATCATGGAATTAGAGCACTGCCTGCCGAGGGACTCCGATGGAGGTCGCTGGAAATGACCGCGCATGTATTGCGGATCAATATATCCCACGTAATTCCCGTCTTTGTCCGTAGAGTGTAAAATATTCTGCATCGCTTGTACTCAAGTTATTGCACCCATCCAACTGATCCACAATGGATCCCTCTCGTGAGGATGCCATTCACCACGAGCGCCATGTGAAGATCATTTGCATTGGTGCTGGTGCCTCGGGACTCTGTCTCACATACAAACTGCAGCGGTCTTTTAGTAATTATTCCCTCACAGTATGCCCCTTCACCTCGACTCTATCCCTTATACGTGATTCAAGTTCCTCATAGATGTTTGTCTACAGATCTACGAAAAGAACCCCGACGTCTCCGGCACATGGTACGAAAACCGCTATCCCGGCTGTGCCTGCGACGTGCCCTCTCACAACTACGTCTACTCGTTCGAGCCCAAGCCCGACTGGTCCTCCGTATACGCCGGCTCGCGCGAGATCCGCAGCTACTTCGCGGACTTTGCGAAGAAATACAACCTATCCCCGTACATCCGGCTCTCACATCTCGTAACCCACACTCAATGGGACGCCGAGAAAGGCCAATGGAACGTGCAGGCCCGGGACCTTGAGTCCGGCGAGACAGTCTCTGACTGGTGCCATATCCTCGTGCATGCCACGGGGTATCTGAACAACCCGGCCTGGCCAGACGTGCCGGGGTTGGATGACTATCGGGGCACTAAGCTGCACAGCGCGGACTACGACGACACTGTGTCTCTGGCGGGTCGGGATGTGCTTCTCATCGGGGGCGGTTCGTCCGCGGTGCAGATTCTTCCGGCGATTCAGCCGATCGCGAAGAGCGTGAAGATCTTCATCCGGTCGCCGGTGTGGGTGTTGCCGGATATTAGCACCGAGGCGGGCACGTTCTCGAAGGAGCAAATTGAGCAGTTTGTGAAGGATCCAGCGAGCGTGTTGAAGTTGAGACAGGATAATGAGCGCACGATGAATAGTATCTTCAGTATGTTTTCTCTCCGGCTGGATCTGGGTAATGGGAAGCTAACAAGATATTAGCGGTCTATCTCAAAAACACCATTCTACAAAAACAGTGTAAGGATCTTCTGGAATCGGAAATGAAGAAACTCCTCAAAGACAAGGAGCTAGAGGAGAAACTCATTCCTGACTTTGCCGTGGGCTGCAAACGAGTTGTCCCCTCCGGGTTCCGATATCTGAAGGTATATCCGTATTCCCATCAGCTCTCTCTCTCTCTCTCTTCTCTCCAATGGTCATCTACTAATACCAAACAGACCCTCCAAAAAGACAACGTCACCATCGTCCACGGCAGCGTCACGTCCTTCACGGAATCCGGCTGCACCAGCACCGGCAACACCAACGACGAAGAGCAACAGCATACAGGCGATGTGATCATCTGCGCCACGGGCTTCAACACCTCCTACGTCCCTCGTTATCCCGTCGTCGGCCCCTCCGCCCGCAACCTGCAGACCGAACAAGCCGACTCCATCTCCGGCTACATGGGTGTCGGCATCCCGGAGTACCCCAACACCTTCACCATGCTAGGGCCCTGGACACCCGTATCCAACGGCCCCACGCTGATCGCCATCGAAGCCCAAGCGGACTACATCTGCTCCTTCGTGGACCGATTCCAAACGGAGCCGATCCACAGCATGGCGCCCAAGAAGCGCGCGGGCGAGGACTTCAAAGCCCACGTGGCCTCCTTCATGGAGAAAGCCGTATGGACAGATCGATGCCGCAACTCACACAACGGCCACAAGATAGGGGGCCGGGTCCCCACGACGTGGCCGGGCAGTACGTTGCATTACCTAGAGGCGCTGAGAGAGCCAAGGGCGGATGATTGGGACATCCAGTATTCCGGGAATCGGTTCTCGTGGCTCGGGATCGGGGTCTCGCAGACGGAGTGGGATCCGACGGCGGATCTGGGGTATTATATTCGGGAGAAGGATGATGGGGCGTGGGGGAGTCGGAGGAAACGTACCCTGCAGATGGCGAAGACGGGGAGTTTGCCGCCCAGACAGTTGCATCGGCAGGCGAAGTTGGCGGCGGCTGTGAGTCAGACTCAGAGTAATGGGGCTGCGGAGGGGACGGCGAAGGTGGAATCCATAGTGGGGGTAGCGGAGATTGATGGAGAAGAAGAGGGCAGTCCGAGGAAGAAGCCACGGCTTGTTGAGACTATGGTCCCTGTGTAGGATTCTTTGTGGATATCATTGATCTTAGTATGTAGACTTTTTCGTTGATCAATGTGTCCCTAGTTGTTGTCAAATGCGACTTTGCAGGCTTGTTCAGACTGAACTGGATTGCTGTGGGCTGGTCAAATTTCAAGTTTGTTGAAGGTCGATCTGACGAATCGGGCTATGTATGAAGCAACAACAAAGATTCCAAAATAAGAGAGAGACAACGTGGAGGTGAGACACACCAGAACATCAAAAACAAAAAGAAACAAGAATCGACAACTGCAGGATTCGAACCTGCGACCCCGAAGGGATAAGATATCTATATTTGAGGGGGTACGAGACCAGTCAATTCGAGTCTTACGCCTTAACCACTCGGCCAAATTGCCCGATTGCCCGATTGTTGAAGAGAGTGCCACACGTGACCCCTTCCATCGTAATTAACTAAGACAGCGAAATGCTTGGCACTGGGCGCCTCAGGCAGTCAATATCCACCTATTATGCTGCTGGTAAAGCTCGCAGAGACGTTATACAGCTCTGTCTTTCTGTCATAATCTTCATTTCTTGGTTCTTAATTATTTATCCTTGCTGTTTCCGTTAACCTTATTCAGCGTGTACGCTGGGCAACCTGAAATAAACCGATAGGCAATACAAACCAACTATATTTGCGAGGAGATGAATTATATGTGGAATGTCTATGGGAGCGGATGACTTTTTGCAGGAAATCAACTAGGTTATTGCTAGGATTCTATTGGGAAGGGAATGAAGTGGGGCTTATCTCTCTCTGACCTGGCTAGTGGTCTTGGATTGTTCTCTATTAGAGCGTGATATTGAATGAATGGTTAGCTCACCAGTATACAGTAGCACAGTACAGTACATATACACTTCCCTCTCCTGTCTCTCTCTCTCTCTCTCTAGCAGCTATAATACAACCCACAGCCCATACTACTTAGTAAACAGGCACCTTGAACGCGGAGAACTCATACGTCCAGCTCTCAATCGACTTCTCATCATCCACACACTTGAACGCCGAGCTATTACCACTCCACAGAGGCCGAGTAGGCCACTGGCACAGCATCTGCGTCTCACCGGCATGATCACCCGACGAGACCGTGGCGTTCAACCGACTCGGCTTCTTGCCGTTCTCCACCCAGTCGATCATCGTCTCCATGTTGTTTTGCGGGTACGGGCCGGGCTGCAGGGAGTTCGAGCCGCAGTGCGCAGCGCCAGGGACGAGGTAGAACTGGTACCAGTCCTCCAGGGCTTTCAGGCTCTCCTGGTCCGAGAGATGGGGGTACATTATGGCGCGCACGGATTGCCAGTAGTGCACAGATGAGGCGGCGGGGATGCTGGGGTCGGATTCGCCGTGGTAGTGAAGCAGCTTGCCACCGGAGGATTGGAAGGGGGTGAGGTCGGGCAGGGTGGTCTGGAGACTGTCCATGTACCGCACCATGCCGGTCGTCATCCAGTCGACGAGCGTGTCGTAGGTCACGTTGTTCAGGTCACTCAGGTTATCCAGGTCCAGCAGCTGCACGAACTTGGTGACGTATTCGCCGCCGGTGGATGGGATGCTGAGCTCCCAGGCGCTGGTGTTGCTGTTGTATGTGGGTGCTGCGTCGCTAAGGTCAGAACCGATTTGCCAAGAGAGATAGGCGCGCTGGCCCTTGCTGTTGTGGAGTCCATCATAAACGGCCTGGGCGACGGCCACGCCTTCGGCGGTCACCGTGCCGTTCTGCTCGGGTTGGTAGCTAGTTGTGCTGCCCGGGGCTTGGCGCTTGCTGAAGCCGAAGCCCAACGAGGTGCTGGTTTGCGCGGCGCAGTGGTAGGGCTCGCCGATGATGGAGGTGAGGTTGAAGTTGAGCTTGCAGAGGTCTGTACGGGAGATGACGCCGTCAGTGCGGCCGTCGAGAGGGTCGCAGGCGGCGATGGTGGCGTTGACGATCTTGTCCAGCTCGCAGGGCGGAGGGTAGTAGTCCATCGTGTGCTCGATGGCAGCCGGGTAGACGTGGTGGACTTGTTGCTGCGCGAACCGGAATGCGGGTGCGCCGGCGATCACGCCGTCGTATTCCTCGCCCCAGCGCTGCACCTGGCTCATGCCTTCGCGGCCGCCGTCCGAGCAGCCTTCGTAGTAGGTGTAGACCTTGGCGTCGGTGGAGAGTCCGTAGAAACCGCGCGTGAGGACCTTGCCAAGCGAGGTCATCTCACCGAGGGCCTGGTAGCCGAACATGTGCGTGGCGTCCCAGTTGATGGAGCCGTTGCCGTACAGCACCACGTCGTCGTAACTGTTGTCAAAGGCATCGTAGCCGGCCGAGGTGGCACCGCCGACAGCACCGTAGGAGAGACCACCGGTGGCGTCGCTGGAGAGCGAAAACCCACCTCCACCGGCGACGTAGAAGCGCTTCTTGAAGTCGGACGGCTTGGGGAAGGCGTACTTGATGACCACTTCGTCGTCCTTGCCGGTGTGGGTGTAGGTGACGGTCACGTTGCAGTAGGTGTAGGTCTCGGTACTGCCCATGCCAGCAGAGGCGTTGTAGACGGGGCTGGCGGTGACGGCGGAGGGGATGAGATCAATTCCCAGCAAGGTGCCGTTAGAAGGAAGGGCGTTCTGCACGTTGGACTGAGTGCAGACATCGGTCAGAGATGCGGCGTTAGCCGTTGCTGCCAGGGCAGCGATAGCTGCGCTAGACTGAGGGCGCATAATGGAAAGTTAGAAGAAACGAGTGTGAGAAATGAATGATCTTGCTGAACAGGGAACCCACAATTCAACGGCGATTCGGGCCTATTTATACTTCGATCAACCTGCGATGATCAGCCCCGTAGACTCCAGGCTTCCGTTTCAACGTCCCAGACTGAAGCCAAATATTGCGTGGCAACGAAGGCCAAGAAATTTCTAGCCAGGAATAGACTGATATGCCGCGTCATTTCACGGTCCTCATTATTTGCAACAGCCATTCCAGGGCTGACGCGGCATAGGGGGTGGAACCGAGTAAAAAGATCTTGATAAGATTGATTGAGACGCGCTGATTGCTGCTGCTTGGGGGTAAGCTTAATTGGTCTCCACATGCTTTTCGTCAGGAATCAGAGTGCCGAATGTCACGCTATCGTCCTTGGTGCGGAAGAGATTGGCCCGTCCGGAGAAGTGCCGCAGAAGTGATGTCGCCAGGCCCTAAGCTTTTCCATGTCCATCTTCATGTTCATCCTGACAGGGCGGGTTCCCGACTAAACAATAACCCCATGGATCATGGATCACACAGTCAGAACTCAATCACAGTCAGAACTCAATCAACACTCCGTTCATCTCGTTTCAACCCAGTTATAAAAATGTTTCCCTGCCGGACAGAATCCGCCATCTTCCGAGGACTTTCGAGGGTGCCTGAGGTTGTGGGACGGGACTAGCCGCATTCGGAAGACAACGCCGACCTTTGCTCGGAGATTCGGGAATAAGCAAAACCATCATCGACTCCTTTGTTCTCTCGTGAATATGGAAGAATGTTCTAATCGTGTTGCCATTGTTATGATCTGAGTAGAAGAATATCAGCCTTTGAGAAGATTGGCACAAATATACAAATGAGGATCAACACCTCCTTTCCAGCGTCCTCGGAGACGGTGACGCTCAGTCACCGCATTGAGATCACTCACTACCTGTTCGGAGCTGAGCTCTTCAACCGGTCCCTTTAGAGTATAGCGCAAGATGTGGGTATTGTGGGTGTGTGGGAGTTTGTGGGAGGTTGGCTCCAGTCGTTATTTCATAAGACTATTGATTAATCGAGTGGACTAGATCCGGTCAGCGCATACGTTTGCCTGGTGCGTTGCAGGTTCCATCGAGGGCCTGTACCAGGCTTTGACTTCTGACTCGTAAACTCTCAACAAGTGGAGTGAGTCTTTTCTAAAATTCACCATCGTGGTCTATCTGTTAGAGTGAATTGGCTCAGCAAGACTTTTGTTACATGAAGCTACTAATGTGACACTCAACTGCATCGTTGTCTGGGCATTTTGTTTTCAATAAATTGAATTGAAAAGGACCGACGTCGTATGACTAGCCTGATCTGGCCACAAAGTCTCTGATATCATAAAGTACCGAAGAAATGCTTCACTCAGTCAAAAACACTACTGAACTTGACGATGGTACCTCTAACGTTATGACCCGACAGCCATAACCAATGAAGTACATTGGTTAACACATCGGACATTTAAATCTTTGTGAAGATCTTAAGGGAAAGAGCAGATATGAATTTCAATGAGTGATAAGCTAACACAGAAGAATTAGTAACATCGCTTGTAATTTCGCCCACGACCATATCAAGAGTCATCATTAGACTTGGCATCCATAAACACACGGAACAAAGACTCCAATTGTAGCTTGGAACTGACAGGAAGTAGAGTGTTCTGATTCCTGGTCTGTCCTCATATTTGTTACCAACTAGAATGGCATGCGATCCTAGGCGACCATACGAGTATAGGCATACTCTCATCAGTTAATGGGATGACTACAATGATGAAGTGTGGATTCTTTAACCGTACAAGATACGGATATGTGATCATCGATACTTTATCTATCCACAATCTATACACATCCTACACAGTTGACCGCAATTCCTACGTATCCTGAAGTAGTAGTCGTTACTCTGCATGAACGCTTATAAACAATGGTGCAGTCTAGCTTTCCCAGGCTTTCCTACAGTGTACGGTGCATGCTACTTAATATAAGGTAATATGAATTACTCTATTAGAACAGACCTGCCAAGGCGGACCTATGTCCACCCAAGAGGAGGGAAAAAGGTACAAAGGTGTCCACCCTGGCAGATCCTCGTGCTCTCTAGGCGTGGGCGGGCCACCGGCCTATTTGGGTTTCGCAACTGAGGTAGGTAGGTTGTCGCTCTATTACTGTGTTGTGTATCGATTCTTCTTATGCAGGTGCCCTTGTCTAAAAGTTTTCCCGGGTGTGTTGGAGATCTCTATCTACGAAACATAGCCCAGGAATAATATCACCGAAAATGTCCCTCTTGCAAACGAAGAAAATAGAAAGAAGAGAGAATGAAATAGAGTATCATATCGTTAGCAAGTCAAAAAATCGTATGATCACACACCGACAGACAGACGGAGATTACCAACCAGGGACCCTTGACTCTTCTCTCTTGGCGTCGGACATTGAGGCGGAGGCGGGGTGCATCAGCTCCGGTAGAATTGCTGCTATGGCCGCACCCCAATTTTATTTTTATCTTTGGGGGCGGGATATGCTGACTCTTGCCTTCCCTACTTTATTATCTTGCTGAGGTCAACATTCCCTTGTTATGGTCGTGAACATACTCCGTACATGTCTCTTCGGTATTCGGTGTTCGGTATGACATTTTCTCGGACGTCTCGGAGGATACCTACCTAGATTTAGATCTGTTTAGGCAGCTCGGGGCTCGGCATCAAGGCAGAGACATTGTTCAAGACAAGACAATAGACAGAATTAAAGGACGAAGTACAAAGAATCATTCCTGCAAGTCAACGATCGACACGAGAGTTACTCATCCAGGGTTGGGGTGACCAAAGACCCCCGAATGCCGAGCGATTCTATCCAAGGCAGTGTATTACCTGCATCACATTGTCTTGGACTTCGCCTCGACGAGGCAAGTGCGTTCCGGGTATAAAATAGACCGTTGATCCCGGGTGCTGCACTAACTTCTCTTCGCATTTTATTTTTTTTTTTTTTTCTATTGTTCTGTATTATTATTTAGCCAGGAGGTTGGTGAACAAAAATGTATACTCACAATCACCTTTCAAGGCTGCTGCTCCTCTCCCTAGCCCTAACGGGCGCAGTCTCCTCCTCCTCCTCCTCCTCCTCCTCCTCCCAGAAAACCACCACCGACGCCGACGTCGACGTCGCCATCATCGGCGGCGGCCTTTCCGGCCTCAGCGCCGCCAAAGACCTCTCCGCGGCAGGTAAATCCTTCGTGGTGCTCGAAGCGCGCGATCGCGTCGGCGGTCGCGTCTACAACGCCCCCGTCCAAGGCGGCGGATTCACCGAAGCCGGTGCCGAATTCGTCGGACCGACACAAGACCGCGTGCTCGCGCTCGCAGACGAGCTTGGGCTGGCCCAATTCCCAACCTACAATCTCGGAAACAACACGCTGTATCGCAATGGCACGGCCTCGCATTACGACCCGAACACCCCCACGGGCCTCCCGCCGGGTCTTAGCACCGACGCGCTTCTCCAGGCCGTTGCGCTGACCGGCGAGTTGGATCGTATGGCGGAGAGTATTGATGTCGGGGCGCCGTGGAAGCATGCGAATGCGACGCGGTGGGATGAGGTGACGTTGCAGACATTTGCGGATGGGATGTTGACACTGTCGGATGCGCGGTTCCTCCTGGAATTAGGGGTTGGGGCGATCTGGTCGACGAATATGGCGGAGCCGTCGCTGCTCTATATCGCGGCTTATATTGCGGCGGCAGGGAACGAGACCTCCGTGGGCACGTTGGAGAGGTTGACTGGCGTGACAGGCGCCGCGCAGGATAGTCGGATCCGCGGCGGGACGGGGCTATTGGCGACGAGACTGGCATCGAAGCTGGGGAATGAGAAGATCCTGTTGAACTCGCCGGTGCGCGCCGTCCGGGAGACAGAGGAGGGGAAGTACACGGTGCAGTCGGATGGGCATATCGTCACGGCGAAACATGTCGTGGTGGCGATGTCGCCGCCTCTGGCTGCGAGGATCTCCTACGACCCGCTGCTACCGCCGGGGAGGGACCATCTGACGCAGCGCATGCCGATGGGAGCTCTGGGCAAGGCAATCGCGATCTATGACTCGCCGTGGTGGCGCGAGAAGGGCCTCAACGCGCAGGTGCTGAGCGACTCGGGGGCGGTGCGCTCGACGTTCGATAGTTCGCCACCAGACGGGAGTTTTGGGGCCATCATGGGATTCATGGAGGCGGACCAGATGAGGCGGTTGGATCGGTTGACGGAGAAGGAGATCCAGGACGAGGTGGTCAAGGACTACGTGCGGTATTTCGGACCGCAGGCGGCGAATGTCAGCTCGTGGGTCATTCAGCGCTGGGATCATGAGCAGTTCTCTAGAGGTGGACCGGTGGCTTATGCGCCGCCAGGAGTGTTGACGAGATACGGCGAGGACTATCTCAGGAAACCAGTGGGTGGAATCCATTTCGCGGGCACCGAGACGGCGGAGTACTGGACGGGTTATATGGATGGGGCCGTGAGGTCGGGGGAGAGGGTTGCAAAGGAGATTCTGGATGCTTTCTAGATTATATGATTATTATTGCCTAAAGCTCTACAATGGCCATTGATAATCTTAACAATGAGCACCGAACAGGGGAAACACCTATTCATCCAACAAGTCCTCTTGCGATCCGGTGTTACTCTAAAAATGCTACCCTAGCCATCCTGTGTATTTGATCCCATGCTGTCCACCTTACAGTACCCTCTCTCTTATTACTATCCGCATGAGGTAATCGAATAGCGAAGGCCATGGGCCTCGCATTTACTAAACGTTCTTCCAGGCTCTGATCGCGACGCCAAGCGACATATCTTTCGTGGCCCTTATAAAGGATGGGCTTCCCATCCGAAGACTTGCGTCCTGAGATAGACTTAAGCGAGACAGAACTCGGCAGAAGAAAAGGAAAATTAGCGATAAATGAATCAATGAAGTAGAAGAAGATAGGAGAACCAATTGGCGTTGAACCAACTCAGAGTATTCTACCTGGTCAGTGCCTCGATCTGAACAGGGTTCGCCTCTCATCATTCCTTGTTTCGCCTTGCTATCGATGCTTTAAACTGGTCCTACTCGCAGATCAAGTATTCATTTTCTTCTTTGTAATTCTATTTCAAATTCATCCAGCGACTGCTATTGCGCCACGTCATTAAAACCCGTGGCTGAGTTGTTTGTTAGTTCATATTAAAAGAAATCTTTAGCCTAAGTTTGTACCCAACAGACGCCCTTGATCGGTCATAGCCCATCCCATCCCATGCCGTACAATCATAAAGCTATCTAGATATTAAAGCCCCTATACACCTTCCTATTCTTATAAATCTCATGATCATCGCTTGCGTCAACGGATACTCTACATCTCTCGTCTCAAGTTACATAAACAACCACGATCACACCGACCACAACCAGGTGCAGAGGATAAGAGGGGCAGGAGGAGAAAAGAAAAGCAGAGCAAACAACGTGTGTTACAGTGGGTATACAAATGGATGCAGAATGGTTGGGTGAGTCATGGTCGTGATACAAAATAAAGACCTTACAAAGTCAGGTTGAATCTGAGAAATACTCGTCCAGCAACGGCGGATCCGGTGGCACGGGCATAGGCTTCAGCAGGTACTCCCGATTCTTCTCGGCAGTACTGAAAATTTTGGTCAGTTCCTGCCAGACGCTTTGAGACGAACTGCGCAACTCAGGTTCCAGAACGATCATGTCTCTCATGATCAAGTCCAATAAATCGTGAATGACTGCGGAGCATCTCTCTTGGCTTCTTAGGTGATCAACCCATTCGAAGACCGAGGACCGGATTTCCTGATAGTTAGTCGTGTAGAAGCAGTCGGAGCTGAATTCCAGGTTGGCATCGTCGTTGCCTCTCCAGTTGGCAAAATCCTCGATGGCTTCATAGCCGAGCACGAACCATGTGACGAACTCGAGGTACATGCAACCCAGGCTCCAAATGTCCCACGCTCGAGATATCCGTCTCCCTCGGAATGCATCGGGCGGAGAGTATGTGGAGGGAACGGTGATAGATGCTGGGTTCACGTTGGATCGGGATCCCAGGCGATGGACACTAGCCAGACCCATGTCGGCGATTTGCAAGATGCCATCCTGGTCATCATATCCATGCAGACGCGCAAACCAAAGGATGTTGTCGGCCTTTATGTCCCCATGCCGCCCGAAAAGTGTACCGTCGTTGAACTGGTGGATTAGAGAGAGCCCGCTCGCAATCCCTACCATCTGCTTCAAAGACCACAACAGTGTTCGCACGTCGAACGGAGGCGTCGGTCTCGCTTGCCAGTATCTTCGAAGGCTTCCGTCTGCCCACGGGAACACTAGGTGATATTTGCCTCCTTTCTTATAGGTGAAGAGCAGGTCGATGACATGCACATGGGGA
This sequence comes from Aspergillus ostianus, assembly GCA_025592935.1. Classification (NCBI taxonomy): domain Eukaryota; kingdom Fungi; phylum Ascomycota; class Eurotiomycetes; order Eurotiales; family Aspergillaceae; genus Aspergillus; species Aspergillus ostianus. Next base: position 59,738 of record JANFQY010000154.1, on the reverse strand, counting down.
TAATCAGTGCCCAAAACTTCGTGGAATTGTCTCTCGGCCTTGAAAGAGGACTCCTGGGAGGAGTAGAGCCTTTTGACCGCGACCAGCAGTCCTTGGTCCTAAGGGGGAGACACCGAGTAAGCCACAGACATATAACGTGCAGGCAAAGCTCAATTATGCGACGGTCACCATTTCCAATTTACTAACCTTGTATGTAGGGTACTCCCAGAAATTGTGGTGATCGGGATGGATACATGCCTGAAAGACTTCGCCAAAGCCGCCCTCGGCACTGGTGCCTTCCTGAGGATCCGCCGCGCTCAATGCAATATAAGGGAGAGTCTGAAGCTCGGTAAACTCGTGGTGTGTTTTAACCTCCAGTAGCGGCGCCAACATGCGGTATTGCTCGTCTTCAAACGTCTTGAGAGACTCACGGTCCCAGCTTTCGAGAGTCTTTATGCGCCGTCGTTGACTGGTCTCCAATGTCAAGGTCTGTTCCCCGACGCTGGACCTTCTTATAAAAGGCAGGTCTTCATCATCTATTCCTTCGTCCAAGAAATCGCTTATAAACCAAGCCTTATCACGATCGACCAAGATAGCGAAGAGTTTCCGAGAGCGTTGGAGAATGTGCTGGGTTGTTTCCTCTATTTGATCCAGTGCCACCAGCCTGCCTTCTTTGAGAACTGAGCGTACCGTGTCCTCGTCTATGAGTTGCTTGAGGGTTGACGTTGGTATGAACAGTTTGTATCCATCAACGGGACATTCGAGGACCGCTTCTCGGAGGCATTTTCGCAGATGCGCCAATGCGGGGTTCAGTTGTTTATAGTCAGGCTCGGTTTGCACGGATCTGGAGCTGGCCATTGATGCTTCTCGACACATACTCGGAGGACGTAGTCCTTTGTTATCGCTTATTGCCACGGGGTCAGCAAGCAAAGGTCGTTCATCTCCGGGGATGTGCTCGGGTTCGGTGATGGGAGCCTGGATTCGCTGCTGCGGTTTCCGACGACGAAAGCATACAAACAAGCATTGCAGGGGAAAGAGAACCAGCGATAAGAACTTCATCATGTCACGCCGGAACAGGGTATATATCCGAAGCTGTGGCACGGACTTTTGTTCTCGTGGCGATTTGACGCATGGAAGACGGATTGGTTGACGGAGGCGGGCGACGATGTAGGAAACCACTCCACACCGAAGGTGGACACGCCCGGTCGGGGTTTGAAAGAAAGAATTTTTATTTGACAGGAGATCTAATGAGAGGACAAAGAATGAGGAGGAAAGCAAAAGAGGGAGAAATCAGAAATGAGTGTTGAGTCAAAAGAATAAGGGGGTATATGATGGGTGGTAGATGGGTAAGAGGCACGGAAGAGTAGGCGGACGACGGAGGGAGACAATGCGAAGATGGGAATGGACGTGCACAATCGACCATTGCACTCCACCGACTCACTAGTTAACCACGCAGCTTACTAACCACAAAAACAACGGGCACCTCTCTCACAGCCACTGTTACCGGCGAAGGGGCCAATTAAAAGCTGACCGAGGGAGGCAGTGAGAGGCGTGAGACCGGGGGGTTCTTCCTTGTGGTCACGATGTTTTGCAGTTGCTGCTGTGCTTACTCCTCCACTATGTCTGCGTTGTCGAAAAGTCCCAATTCGGCTGTCTGCTATTTCCGAGGGAATGAAAGCATATACTGTCGCTAACCTGATTATAATGCCACTGTTTCCCACTGCTCGAGGCCGGGGTTCGAGTGGACGGGCTGCCGAGGACAAAGTCCGGTCGAGGCTGGGGCGCAAATTACCCTGTCGTTCACCTGCTTAGCTAACTGGGCTTTCTCGTATTCTGTGGAGGGAGCCAGAAGATTCCTGTTCTTTCTCTCTCAGTCACGTTGCAGTAAATTTCGCCTGGGCCGGTCCTCGTTCGTTAGGGCTTATTCGGTCAGTGACCCGCTCCCAGAGATGATGTATATCCAAACGTAAGTACTGGCAAGGAGAAAAACGAAGAAAGGTAAAAGAGGACACCGAAAAACAATATCATTTCTATTAAGTGTCATGGATCTGGCTTTTTGGAAGATGGCCAACGATCCGTAAACGAACTCATCAAGCTGAACATGGTGGACTCCTTCCTGATAAGCACATGCTGGATGCCTCCTTCCAAATCTCCCTCTTCCTTCTTCTTCTTCCTTCGCAGACATAGATCAATGAAGTGCTTCATTTTCTTTCTAGAATCAATCCATGGCTCATATCGCACGCAGAACCACCATGCTCCGATCGTGATGAAGGTCAAAGGAATAGCACAAACGGCCATGATCCAAACGTCTCTCGAAACATTCATATCTCCTTGATCATTGACCTTCACAAACTCGGTTGAGAAGAAATTCTGACGGAATGCAATCAGTCTTCTTTCGAAGGTAGCAGGCAGAAACCCAACGTACCGCTACAATGGTGGTAGGCAAATACACAAGGCCGACGATTGTCAGCATTTTCACTGCCGCAGCGTCTTGAACGTTTCGCTTCTATATCAGACATCATGGTCAGCGGCGCGTTGTGTCAAGGATGTGGCCTCACGCACTGTAAGCTCAGTGATGTTGTGACTTTCTTCATGGGATATCTGCGCTAATCGCTTCAACGCTCTGGTTTCCTCATAGCCAAGTAAATCAGATAACTGCCGTCATTGATTAGCACTCCTTTCGATCGGATACTCGAGGGAAGCCTACCAGTTGTTCTGTCGATCGCACTCGAGCTTTGAGAACCTCCGCGCGCTGCAAATACACTCGAGTCTCTGCCGCATACGCTTCGAATTCTTCAACCATGTAGCAGCACGAACATGTATTCCTATCCTGACAACCGCTCTCGCAGTATCGCCGGCAGCTTATCGCAAGGCGGGATATGGTGTCGCTCATGGTCTGGAGTATTACAATCAGATCCGTGATGTAGTCCTCTAGTTGCTTTAATCGCTGGCGATCGACGGCACTGAAGTAAATCCTTTTGCTGTCAATATCCGAGACGAGGACGCGATTCGACTAAGACATTGATTGAGTCAGCCCTTCTGACATCCCAAATTCCACATCGCTTCAACGGGAAGAAGGGATCATACCTTTTGCTTGGACTCTTCCTCCAACCAGGCCATATACTCCATCCAGCCCCTCAAACTGTCCACGACTAGCCGTTCGTGTACTGCAAACGCTGGGCTCATGGTGTCTTTCTCGAGAGAGGTCTCTCGAAAGCACGCTGCAATATCATCTTCGGCTGTTCGCGACGGCGCCACCAATATAAACACCGACTTATCTTGGGAGGAACTATCTGGGTATCGCAATTTGTGGTATACCCCCGTTTGGCGGATGGACCAAGGGCACTCTCCCTGTTCAACGGGGCGATTGTTTCTCTCCACTCGCCGAATCACGTATGTCAATTCTGTGATATCAGTCAGCTTCGATACCATCGAACACCTTTCGCAGGAATCGAACCTTCATATTTCCCATGCTCGCTACACGAGCCCTTCGCCCGAAACGTCGGAAAAGCATATTCATTTTCTTCCGTCTTTCGTCCGAACGTTAGGACGGTTTTCCAGAAATGGGGAAACACGTTGTAGGTTGTTAGCAAGCGTTCGAACAGTTCGCGGGATATATTCAGCGTCGTCCACGACCGTAGATGTCGGATTGTATAAATCTGGGCACAGGCCTCGGTATCAACCTGGGCTCACAGCAATCCATTGATCAGCTTTTGCCGGACCTAGGGCACAAGTTACCTTACCGTCAGGGAGTGCAACTGTGAAGATTCACCGATGCTTAGATGGTGTTTGAGTTGCAGTAACCATTTTTCGGCACTGCTCTTTGTTCGATCAAAAGTGGTAACTTCTAGCTGCGGGCGATCGTTTCGCACTTTGAACAGGTCGTGCGACCGAGACTCGATCTTCTCAGCTAGATGATGATCCACATAGGATGGAGCGGAAAATGGACCCATAGTGGAATTATCTGAGTTTATTGTGGCTGACACCATCTGGCATTAATTGGAGATGTGGAACGCACTCATTTATATTACTATCGTAATATCGAGATCTTTGTCCTGCCGTTCTACGGCGTACGGTCTCTATTGCTTCCCCAGTCTACAGGAAGAATGCCATCGCCACAGTCGCCTATTCTTCATCACGTGGAACGTTCTTGAGGCTCGACTATGAGTAAAGAAGATGACTGCGATGGCACAGCGAGGCGTTTTCACAGTGAACACCGCTGCTCCGCCCCGACGACTGGGCCCAAGACTCTGAATCACCGAGAGGCAAACCATCTGCGGCTGACGCGTGAGGCTAGAGAAACGTAGCGTCTCGCCGAACTTACAGCCCTTGAAGATAAAGACCAATCGGACCGAGCAAAGTCGCCGATAGTGCCTTTACATTTTTCCTGCTGACGCTATCTTCTGACTCTCACTGGACCGGTCATCTATGCTACTGCCGGGCGGGTAACGCAAGGATGCATATACGAGTGCTGAGCAATACCCAAAACGATCAAGTCTATGCTAGGCATGGATATAGTACATGTCAATCAGCTCATCCCTGTCCCCATTACTGCCTCTGCCGTCACACCAAATGCAAGTTCCCCTCGCACTGCTTGGTACTGTACACCGTCGGGTCATTTCCCCAACTGGCTTTTCAGACTCGCTGTGCGGACGTTTAGGACCAAAGGCCAAAGAATTCATATGAGTGTCACCATTGCCAGAATGATGTTTGAAAAAACATTCAAAAAAAATAGGAAAAGGTCGTCAAGTCATCAGGGTGGATCGTCTGTTATAGGAAGACCCGGCAGCTGTTGATTTGTTCCTGGTCACCTGCCCGTCAGCCCTAAGTCACCCGGGCAAAGAAGTCAACACAGGGGGCAAAGAACGCACTTCGGTAAGACCGGCGGACTTGGCTGTTGTATGATCCGACACATAGATCTTATACGTGTCCAGTCGTAACTATCGAAACCTCATCAGCCAAGGAGGCCTCCTCTGAGGTCGTTCAACCAGTTCGGAAGGACGCAATTTACCTCGACGCGGAAGTTGTACTGCCCGTACTCATCCCGCAGCAGACTCACGAGCCGTTTGGGATCCATGTATTTTCCCTCGATGACATGATGAGGTCTCCTCGCGTAGACGCGGGTCCTACTCATAGCGACCGTGACGGTCTGCGTGGTTGAAAAGAAGCTAGAAATACAAGTCGGAAAAGGGGTATCAAAGGTGAAAAACGGGTAAGAGGGGAGCAAAAAGCCCTCGTGGCATCACTTTCAATCTACTTAATGAAGCTCTCCACCGGCGCGGGCACGCCTGGGGCAAGGGGTTATATATGGGACCAGAGTACATTGTCTTTCACCCCTCAATAATTGGGGAAAAATTGCCCCAAAGGAAGGTTCGGAGGTCCTTTGGAATGCTCATGCCTGTTCCCTAATCTGGAATCGCCGGGTTCGAAAAGCCAATAAGAAAGAAGGCTGTGAATACACATGGGCGCGTATCTGCGGCTCAGACCCATCAGTTACCTATCGCTGGACACCGAATCGAGTTGCGCCTAGGCCGCCGTCAGAATTCATTGACTGTCAGTTCATCGCAGCGTCTGATTGTTTCCCAAAATAACCACAAATTATCGGTCTTGCCTTTCTGACAGGAAAGGGTGCATCGCGTCATTTGATGTATATCACTCAGCCTTTGCCCATCAAGAACAGGGCAGAGTGGGACAGGGATGGAAGACTGAGATACGGATAATAATGGCCAACCAACGTACCTGTGTCAACGCTTTGGGTAAAGTTGCATAACAAACACCCATGCGGATCTGCTCATATCAGCAAAAGTAAAAAGAGAATTTCGTATTAGCAAGGACTGCGCTAGAACTTTATAGGAATAGGGCATGTATGGGAACACGGAGTATCCGGTGGTGAATCCTGCATCCATGCCGACACAGCCACCACCATCTTCTATCTACCAATAAGGTTGGGTCAAGCAACATCGGGTGTTGACAGGGGGTGTGCCGGGAAAATGTGGGGAAACACAGAAAGAAGAGCGCATGTGGTATGACTCAGAGCAACGGCGAGCACTGGGCACAGGGTTATGCGCTGTTGGTTCCAGTTGCCTTTGTTCAGCAAACCCCAGCCAGCCAGCCAGCCTTCGCCTAGCCTAGTCTACCCAGGGTGCCAAGACGGGCTGTTGATTGCTGATCTGTTGTTTGCTTTTTCTTTCTTTCTTTCTTCTTCCAAGGCGCCCTTGGTAGGGCAGGAAACCAGGGTAGCACGGTAGGGGTAGGGCATGCTAACTCAACCTGAACCCTTGTCTGACTCTGGCCCCTCCTTCCTAAGCCCTTCTTGGTTACCCGAGTCTGCCTTGTCTGTCTGACAGTGCCAGTCTGACTGTCTGACCCTGTCATCCCGACTGCGACCGGATGACCGGCTGACCAACACATGATTGTGCGCCCGGGCGTATCATCCAACTTGATAAAAGGAAAAAGAAGAAAAAAAGAAGGAAAAAAAAATAGTCAAAAAGAAGAAAGGTACCTAGTACTCACACTCACGGAGTACCCTCCGTTCGGGTACAGACTTTTCAACAGTGCCAATAGGCTGTCTTCTCGGATGTAGCGCATGACGATGGTTTGGTCGGCCATATTGTCTTGCTTTGCTTTGCTTTGCTTTGCTTTGCTTTGCTGTGCCTTGTGATATGGGCAGATTGACACTCAGTCAGTCCCAACCAGGAACGATAAGGCTTCGTTTGCACAGAGGTAAGGTACATACAGGATGTCGTATGTCTGTCAGCGATAACGTCGTCAACTGTTATCAAAATCGATCTCAAAAGCAAGTCGCAAATAAAGGGTCTCTATGCATGATATTGCAAGCCAGTCCAGCCTGCATGGAGCGGTCGTGGAGTTTCATACAGCAGTTCAAGATTGGCAAGGCTCCTGATATAAGGAACTATCCTACTGCTCCATGATCTTGTAGAGCCGCATGTATGTGTTGTGTTGCAGCTTGCATTCGAGCAAGCGCATCACAATTAATCCTTCCATCGCAACGGAGCCAGAAATGAAAAATGCGTTTACGAACAGAATTCTGCCTGCAGCTACTAGTCAACTTAGGTTACTACCGCTGGTGCCCAAGGCAAAGCAATCTCGGCAGTTGTTCGATTTATGGAAAGGTGGGAAGCGTAGAGTAACTATAGTAGGGCAAATTGAATGGAATGGAATCGAACGGACGGACGGGACGGGACGGGAGAAAATAGATTGGTTAATGGTTCCTCTACCCACTACATCGTACAGTAGTAAGAAGCTAGACTAGCTGGCAAATACCAGCTTTGGTGACGTGGTTGATTAGCTTTCCGTCTCTTGTTCTGGTGGATTGCTTGTAACACATCATTCATTTAGGATTGGGTTAGTTAGGTTTTGATTGGTTCTGTTTTTGGTATGAAGGGATATAGAAATAGGACGAAACCGAGCTCGTGTTTAGCCAGGTATTATTGGCTATCGATAGATGGAGGGGTGATTAAAGAAGAGGTATAGATTTCGGATGGTTTATGTAGGGTTTATAACAGGAATATTATTACTACGCACTAGTTGGATTAATATCGGTTTAGTTACTTAGTACTATTAGATTTACGGGATTGTATTTTGGGTATGTTTGGAGATCACGGTAGTATTTCAAATGCTATGGATTGCTAGGATGGGGTGTAGAGATATTCTAATGATAAGAAATGCTTCGGAGTAGTTACAGAAGCATTATGATTGTTGACTCACCTTAATAATTAGGTTGTGTGAGATAGGTTCTTGTCTTGACCTTCGTGATTTTTCATGATTGGAGAATACTCATCTGGAGAGTTTGCTACGACCCTTGTGGCTAGGAAAGCGAATCAAGTACCAGTATAATTCAAATCATTAATGGGTACATTAAGTCATATTAAGAAAGCATAGACAGACATATCCATGTCCCACGAAAGTAACTACTGCGTATACCCTTGTCCATTAAATATGACTTCATCAGTCTCTGCCCATTATTATACCCCAAACAAATCTAACACGAACCGTGTCAATTCACTGGCACCCATACTTATGCATCCCGCTGATTAGCGCTGATTCTGGCAGCCAAGAGCAACGGTACCTCCCTATATCATATCATTAGCATCATGAATACTCCTTGATCCCGAGAGAGAGATAAACTCACCAAGACGTTGACCTGATCACAGCACTGAGCCGGGCGGGCGCAGGAAGCATCGTAAGAGTGGCCTGTGTTGCATCTCTTTGTTAGCCAAATTGGTTCTAGCTCAACGGGTCATACCAGAAGCGAATGAAGAACATGGACATACAAAGAAGACCGACCGAGCCGATAATGTTGGAAGGACTGACACCGACGGGGTTCAAGATAGAATCTAAGAGGGGATCGACAGGAGTGGTCAAGCTAGGGCAGCATAAGGTAGGCGAGAGGCAGTCGCCAGGAGCTCTCTTGTTGTGCTCGACATTCTCGACACCCTGGAGTTTGCCGGAGGCGACAATCTCCCTCACTCTGTCTTGCAGTTCCTCTTCGCTTGGGGTGGAAGGGTACGCAGAGACCATGACGCCACTGGCGGCGAGGAAGGAGATGACAGCGGTGAGCTTCATTATGAGAGACGGAGAGTTCGAATATGAGGTTATGGCAAAGTAAGGAAAGAAGTTTGGGGAATAGAAGGATAATGAAGACTGAGTCTGAGAGGAACAAGGTGATTGGAATTTTCCCAATTGAGAGGATTCAGAATGCATTTGTACCATCTATATACCCTCAAGGACAGCCAACATGTGACCAAATGGGATGTCTATCCTCTGGCCATTTCATCCCCTTAGGATTGGGTGCTCCAATGGCATCCCACGTCGCGTTATCTCGACCACGACATACTCAGAAAAAGGAAATTGCCAGCCTTCGGGATTCGGTAAGAGATCGAAGAGAAGCTCCCATCCGTATCGAGAGGGACTGGATCATTAGTTCCAGACCCAGAGAATGATCCGTACACTATGCTTTAATTCCTTGATAGGGAACAGTGAACTCCTATGGAATCGATAGACGAGAGGGTGGGAAGAAAATAGGCAAGTGCACCATTATCAGGCATCAAGCATCAAGCCAAGGGGTTTACCTCATCGAAGTTTAATTCAAAGACATCGACTGGGCAATGGGGTCGATCTGGACGCAGGAACCATGCCGGGGAGATTGTAGGCTGATGGGTCGATTTCCGACTGGCTACTTGTAACCATCGAGGATCCGGTTGAAGAGCAGCATTTTTCAGGGTGGTCTCGTCCAAGTACCGAGAGGAGAGAAGGTAGAGTGGTAAGTGGCAGAGTAAGTGGTAGACGAGGGAAACATGGAAGCGATCGATCTGCCAAGCGCCGGCCCTCTTATCAGTGGGGCGGTGGCATCCAGTCACGTCGTTCCCTGCGCGGATGATCGACACCAGGGCGAATAGGAGTAAACATAACCATATTTGAGTTGACAAGATAAGAATCCGTGGGGACAGATGGGAACAGATAGGTCTTGCACATCTAAAAACTCAATTGAAGAAGGTGTGTCTGCTTTTCGGGCATCGAACCAGAAGGAAAAAGCAATAATGATGCTCTGATAAGCTGCCACTGCGTAACATATTAGTCACTTCAACTCCCGATAGTTATCGCGGTACGCCATGGGTCTCGCAGGTTAATCTAGAGATACTCATTCCCAGAAATCTGTTAGGATCTTCGCGAGACCAAGAATGATTGATCCTTTAGTTGGTTCAATCGTAAATGTCTCCGGGCCTTTTGGGGTGCAGCGATAACACATATTACCTCACATATCGCCTATGATGGCTGATTTTTCTGGCTACTGGTGCCAACTAGACTGCGATTCAGTGGTGTTTATTATCTATACTGATGTTGATCAATTGTTCAGAGTCTGTCAGGATATCAGTGACAATTTCATGCTGGAAGGCTGAAAGCTGCCAGGTCAATGCATGCATGTATCTGACATAATCAAGAGTAATACATGGCATAAGTGTTGTGCACCGTATGTGGCGGTGCACATGTGGCCGAGTGCCAAGCCCGTCACCAGCCACAACTCGCGACACAAAAAACTGCCCGCAAGAATAATCCACCGCGATTGTCGTCCGTCCGACCCTGATCTCCATCCCATTCCCACCCCCATCCTTCCGGAGATTGAGCCAAATAACTCATCTCCTCTTCAGTTCATTTCGTCTCGTCATGGCTCCCCTTTCCATTGCCGACATTGTCGCGGCCCTTCCGGCCGACGACACCTGGGGCCCCGCGACCGCCGCCGACAACATGTTGGAGGGTGTCCCCTATGCTCCTTTCTCCAAGGGTGACAAGCTGGGTCGCATGGCCGACTGGACTGCCGAGTCCAAGGACCGTGAGAGGGCCGGTCGCCAGGCCTACAACCGTAACTACAGAGGTATGTTCAATCGTGTTCGAAAGATCGTTGCAGCGGTGGCTAACGAAATCTTCACAACACAACAGATCAGCAAGTCTACGGTGCCGGTTCCTCCAGCCTCTTCAACGTCCAGGTCGCCGAGGACGAGTCCTCTTTCTCCGTTGTCGACAACACCCGTACCTCTGCCAAGCGCACTTTTGGCCGTGGTGGTGGTACTGTCTTCCGTGGTCGCGGCCAGCGTGGCGGGGCTCAGCGCGGTGGCCGCGCTGGCTTCCAGCGTGTGGGCGCCGGCCGTGGTGGTCAGGGTGGTGACCGCTACTACGACAACCGGGGTGGTCGTGGCAACCGTGGCCGTCGCTTCGGATGGAAGGACTACGACAAGCCCCAGCGCACCCGTGAGCCCTCGGTCAACGTTCGCCCCGAGTGGAGCATGCTGGAGGAGGTGGACTTCTCTCGTCTGTCCAAGCTGAACCTTGAGACCCCCGAGGCCGAGGACCTCGACTCGTACGGTTTCCTCCACTACTACGACCGGTCCTACGACAAGGCGCCCGTCAAGAACGCCGAGCGCCGCCTGCAGTCGCTCGACCGGGCCGCTTACAACGTCACGACCTCGCAAGATCCCGTCATCCAGGAGCTCTCCGATAAGAACGAGGCTACCGTCTTCGCCAGCTCGGATATCCTGTCCATGCTCATGTGCGCTACTCGCAGTGTTTACTCCTGGGACCTGGTCATCGTGCACCAGGGCAACAAGATCTACTTCGACAAGCGTGATGGCGCCTCTCTCGATCTGGTGACCGTCAACGAGAACGCCGTCGACGCGCCCCTCGAGGTGACCGACTCCTCCAACAAGCAGGAGGCCATCAACACCCCCAGCGCCCTCGCCATGGAGGCCACCTTCATCAACCACAACTTCGCCCTGCAGACCGTGGCCGAGTCCGAGGACGCCAAGGTGACCTTCAACCACCCCAACCCCTTCTACAACGCTGCCGAGGAGACCGAGCCCCTCGCCTCCAAGGGCTACAAGTACCGCCGCTTCGACCTGTCGCTTGAGCGCGACGAGGAGCCCCTCAACATGATCGTCCGTACCGAGGTCGACGCCGTCATGAAGAACCCCACTCCCGGCGGTGAGGACCAGCAGCTGGTCGTCAAGGCCCTGAACGAGTTCGACAGCAAGGCGCAGGGCTCCGGCGGCGCTCTCGATTGGCGCAGCAAGCTGTGGTCGCAGCGCGGTGCCGTCGTCGCCACCGAGATGAAGAACAACAGCTGCAAGCTGGCCCGCTGGACCACTCAGGCTATCCTGGCCAAGGCCGACGGCATGAAGCTTGGTTTCGTGTCTCGTGCTAACGCTCGCTCCGCTGCCGCTCACGTCATCCTGGGCGTCGTGAACTACAAGCCCCGCGACCTGGCCTCGCAGATGAACCTGAACCTGGGTAACGGATGGGGTATCGTGCGCACGATCGTCGACCGCATCCGCGCCCTGGACGCCGAGGAGGACTCCGAGAAGGTCAAGAAGTACGTCCTCATCAAGGACCCCAACCGCTCGGTCATCCGTCTGTACAGCGTGCCGGCCACCACCTTCGAGGAGGATGAGGAGGCCGAGGCTGCTGAGGAGGAGAAGGCTGAGGAGGAGGATGAGTAAACGGATCGAAAGAGGGGAGGATGTTCTCTGATGTCGTAATGTCATTTGGAATTTCTTTTTTTCACTCGTGTGCATACGTTCAAAAGTTGCTTAGAATATGAGCATGTCTGATGTTTTTGGTATTATCTCTTCCAATCCCACAGCGTATCAATATGTTGAAGTAGACCGTCTGCTCTGTACTTGTCAAATCCCTAGACAGGGGAAAGTCTGGACCAGCCATAATCTTCGCTGTGTAAATCTAAACCTGTCAACCCGCGAGAGCCTGATTCACGGTCCTGACTGTTTCAGTTATATGATTGCCATTGAGCCTTGGATGGATCTCCACTGGATAATCACACCGCCGTGTGCCCTAGAGCACAGATGATGGATGGATCGATGCCTGAAACACAATCATCTCCAGAGTAAAACAACACCAATCTATAAATAGTACTTCTCTCCCTTACCTACATGGACGTTCTGTGACCACTGGAGCTGCAGCAAACATATCCAAATTCAAACCTATTAGACCATTGATAGGGGGTTTCCTAGTTCCCATTCCAGCTCACGATCTCATGAAACAACACCGCCCGAAGGTTCCCATTAATCTAAGCAAACGCATGCCTTCATTTAGTTGGTTTACATCAAACACGAGGACACGGACTAAATGCCACTCATCAGCGTACTCCGTAGTCCAATCCAATCTGGAACTCAAATTGCCGAAATCTCGACGTCATGACCGGCAGATAAACCAGGTAGCAGGATTTCCTTGTGAAGAAGCCTCTTTTATATTGCTTACCTGCAAGCCACATACCTCGGCATATCTATTAAGGTGGTGGTGGTTTGTATACACCGTAAGGTAGTCCGGATTCTGCAGTTAGAGCAGCCAGAGGAGAAGACGAGAAAGAAGAGGGGCGCGAAGACAATGATTCGGATCAATAGATTAAAAAGGATACTATATCTCGGGGAAAAGTCCGACTTACTCTGTAGATGCTAGATTACCTTGTAGTTAATTTATTATTATGGGTCAGGGAGTGGACACGTCCTCGGGGTTTGATCATTTGCCTTTTGGGGCTGTCTACTGACTCGAATCAGATATGTATCCCCCCGTGCACTGTCGATTACTGCACCTTGATTGATTGACAGGATCGTCTTTTTCTTGCGTATTATGGCTTGTGCGAACCATATCTATTGGTTGCCGTAAATTGGTGGTTTTTATGTATATGATACCCTATACTAACCACCTCATTCCCATGGTATTCCATGGAATAAGTATAGAGTCAACCAGCCCCTTGGACAGCATCTTTGTATCATTTGTACTTCAGAAAAAGGTCAAAACGATCTCAACGCTCCATCCATCATGCCACGCCCTGCAATACTCCCCAAAAATGTGACCATGTTACATGTCGCCCGCCAAGGGACCACCACCGCTTGGCTTGCATCCTTCATCTGAAACTACGACATGACTCGGCCACTGTCTATTCTTGTCTCTGCTTGTCTGCCGAGGCCTCATCTATCCAGTTCCTGTTTTCTATACACTTTACCTATCCATTCACCCACCAAACAATATACTGTAGGGTATCCTACAAGTCCCGACTCATTAACACACCGCATCCTCGGCCCAGAAAACCAAGTGCATCAAACCAGCACGGACACCCCTCCGGCGTCGAACATTTTAATATACAATCCCCGTAAAACTCCTCACATCCAACAGAAGATCGACAGCCAAGAACCGCCGTTGAACTTATTTTACAATCCCTTTGGGTTCTCTTGCGCGCTCTCCTCAGCGGAGAAGACATTCTTCGCGTTTTGATGAGAGCTCGTACTGGCCCGTTTGCCCTGCGCTGAATACCTAATGTCTTGGCCCGCTTGGGCGAAACAACCCACCCCTTGCTCCCTAGGCGTAGTGTCAGCAATCTACGGAGTCTGTTTCGCTCGAAAGCTCTGCGACTGGGTCTTTCTTGATCCTGAGCCTGAGTCCGAGTCTTCTGCCTCTTCCCGTCGGGGACTGTGCCATGAGGGGTTCAGACCTAGCCTTTTTGCGGGGAATGCAGGAGGAATGAAACGCAGTGAACTCATTTCGGCATTGAGTAGGTTTCATTCCCTTTCTGACCGATCCAGCCTTGTAGAGAAGGGCAGTTTGACCGAGGTATACGGCACTTCTTTTACTCTTTGCTGATCTGAATGGGAAGTGATCGGTGTTTAGTATGGAGAATTGGGTTCCGAGGATTGATGAGCCAAGCATAGCCCTATAGTTGTTGTCGAGATGGACTGGTCTAGGATTCCTCAGTCCCTTGGTCCAAGGGTGGAAAGTTTGCAAATGCCGTTATGAGAAACGAGGCAAGTACCGAGAGATGAAGGTTATAAAAGACTCGTTGATGGGACGGTTGCATTTGTCTCTCACCTCGTTTTCCATCGCAGCACGAGCACAGTACAGTACAGCGCGGCGCAGCATTGAGTTGATTGAGCAGGTCTTTTCATTCCCTCAATCCCACCCAACCATCTTCATCCAATTTCAAATCCCAACAAGAAGAAATCAAAGACAGCAAAAATGAAGCTCCAATTCATCTCCGCTGCCCTGGCCGGTCTGGCGGCCGCTAGCCCTATGGTCCTGGAAGAACGTCAATGTATGTCCATCCCGTCCCTCTTCCAACCACTCACATACAGCATAAAGAATGCTCACATCGTATCCAGCCAGCTCCGGCGACGAACTCCGTAACGGTGACTGCCAGCCCGTCACCTTCATCTTCGCCCGTGCCTCCACGGAAGTCGGACTCCTGGGCGCCTCCACTGGCCCGTCTGTCTGTCAAAAGCTGAAGGCGGCGCACAGTGACGGTGTCGCGTGTCAGGGCGTTGGACCCAAGTATCGCGCCACTCTGGGCGATAATGCCCTGCCGAAGGGAACCTCGCAGGTGGCTATCGACGAAGCCAAGGAGTTGTTTGAGCTCGCGGCCGAGAAGTGTCCTGATACGCAAATTGTGGCGGGAGGCTATAGGTATACATCACTCTCGATCATCTCTTTAGTTTCCTTGAACAAAACAGCCTGGCGGCTAACAGATTGTGGTTATGAAAACAGTCAAGGGACAGCCGTCATGCACGGCGCGATCCCCGAGCTCTCTGACGCCCTGAAAGACCAGATCAAAGGCGTCGTGCTGTTCGGCGATACCCGCAACAAGCAGGACAACGAGCAGATCCCCGACTTCCCCAAGGACAAGATCAAGATCTACTGCGCCACGGGCGACCTGGTCTGTGAGGGTACGCTGATCGTCGCGCCGCCTCATTTCTCGTACCTCGGGGATACGACTGATGCGACGGAGTTCTTAACTGGGAAGTTGGAGTAAGTTTTAGTGGATTGCCATGTACATGTGCTTCTTTCTGTACTTGGGCATCTTGCTTAGGCATGGAGAGAGGGAGTGGTGGAGCGAAAGTATGGATGGAATTGATGGGGCCGAAGAGAGGTTGGAAGAGGCAGTGCAGGACATTGCTGCTTTCTTTATGCAGTCACTCATTTATTCGATTCTTCTTTTTCTTCGAGATTGATGGATATCATTCTTGGATTGAAGTCTATATATATAGACAGTTATTTTTGCATGCATTATGATTTCGCCGGCATCTCTCTCTCTCCCTCTCCCTCTTTCTCTCATACATATCAAAACTACATAACTTGCAACTATTCATCAAAACAATCATAAACATTGATTTTACTAAGGATCCAACCTCACATTATACTATGATTTATGCACAGCATAAAAACCTCGCTGAGTCATCCCATGCACCCTCCCCATGGAATTCCATCCACCATCGACATCTACGAATCTACTCATCAACAACCAAACTCCCTCCATCAACAAAACAACACAACCCAATAAACCATAAACCATGAACCCCCTCCCCATCCACAAACCAAAGCCCAGACCAGCCGCATCCTGCGCCCCCTGCAGGAACCGAAAAGTAAAGGTACGTTATCGCTTATCGTTCAAGGATCCTGAATCCCCGAACCCCATCAACCTCCCCCTGTGAAACTCTCATTAAGTGGTGCTAACTACGAGAGGGGACAAAAGTGCGATCGCCTCTCTCCCTGCGAAGCATGCATCGCGCGCGGCATCGTGCACGAATGCAAGTACTCGTCTACGGACGAGGACCGGGAGGCGATCGCCCAGGCGGAGGTGATAGCGACGCTGCGGGCGCGCGTGCGACGGCTCCGGAATGAGCTGGCGGAGGCGGAGGCGGAGGGCCATGAGATTATGGAGTTGAGGGAGGGGATGATGACGTTTAGTTCGAGTCAGGGGTCAGGGTCTAGTTCGGGTTCGGGCTCTGGTTCGAGTCAAGGGAGCTCAGGGGCTGCGGCGAGGAAGGCGGAGAATCAGGCGATGGAGATTCTGTATTCGGCGATTCGATTGGGGTCCGCGGATTTGGTGGGGAGGATTGTGAGTGGCGTGAG
Source organism: Aspergillus ostianus (assembly GCA_025592935.1). Taxonomy (NCBI): domain Eukaryota; kingdom Fungi; phylum Ascomycota; class Eurotiomycetes; order Eurotiales; family Aspergillaceae; genus Aspergillus; species Aspergillus ostianus. Next base: position 43,331 of record JANFQY010000154.1, on the reverse strand, counting down.
AGAGGGGAGGGAGTTGGTGGATGTGGTGAGGATGGTGCAGGTTTAGATATCTATCTGAAGCTCTCGGGGTTGTTGGGGTTGGGGTTAAGTTATGATACTTGTCTTACTCAAAATGGATGTAGTATGTCGGTTTACGTATTAGTCAAAATGGTATATGCCAATGCCAAATGTCAAACGTTAATGCGTACAATGTCGATGGGATAATCTCCATGTCAAGATCAATCGAATCATCCGCTCTTCTCCATACCTGAACCACCCGAGGAATAACAGCCAATGCGCGCTATCAGTTTATTTACATATCCAACCACCGACCATCTTATTTCAGATCCAAAACACCACCAACACCGTCCGTCCCGTTGAGATCATGAATATAACATATCGTCGTGGACTTGCGAGATCCCCAAGTCCACCTTGGTGCCTACCACGCTGCTCAGGCAATCTTTCAGTTCAAAGTCCTCCACCACGGCCCCGAACCCGTAACACCGCACTTTCGTGTTCAAAGTCTCCATGATGATCTTGATATCGTCGCGTGTCAAGCTGCGATAGAGCTCGTGGCTTTTGAGGCACTGCAGCGCCATGATCGGCGTGATCTGCCCCTCAGTAACAAGCTGTCGGCTGAGGTTCAGCAAGGTGGAGAGATTGGCGTGTGGTAGGTCGTATGTCTGGTGGGGATAGGTTTGCTCGGGCGTAGTGTTGGAGATATAGCTGGGAGGTGGACAGGTCGCCATTAAAGCGTGTCCGGAGAACGGCATGTCTTCATCATCGGCTTCCGTGACCGATCGTCGACACAGATAATCGGTATGCTCGCGACATGGTCCTTCCAATCTGCTCACAGTTAGACTTCGATTTCAGACGAGGGAGGCAGCAACTTACTTTAGGATAAAGTCAACCTGCAATTGAGGATCTGATTCAAAGATTCCATTAGAATGTGCCGGTTGCCGACTGGCCGGAGCTATCCGATCCAGGGTGGCCAACGCGTCGCATGGTGCGTTGTAATGTGAGTGATTGTGCGGCGTCAGTTCCTGTGTGGGTGAGACATCCACATGCGATACTCCGTTCATACCAGGACTAACGCTCGACGAGACCGAAACGGTAGTCGGGGGAGTGACAGTGGCAGGAGGGGTAGTATACAAGTTGCTGCCAGGCTGTGCAACGTTGGGCGGCTGCGAGCTGACGCTACTACTGGCAAAGGGACTCGTCAACGGTTGCTGGTTATGCTGCGGGAATGTCGGGCTGGCGCGTTCGGCTTTGCGTCGCTCGACCTCGGCTTCGACGTTGATGCCCTGGCTGGCGAGGATGTCTTTCAGGATGTTGTTTTCCTCCGACAAGGATCGCACCATCTCCCGATGCTGATGAACCGTTAAATTGGCCGCCGAGATTTCCTGCGTGTAGGCCTCTCGTAGTCGCGACACCTCCGTCTCTAATGATCGCATATACTGTTCCTTTCGCTCGCGATGCGTCCTGATTCACCCATCACTTGGTCAGAACATTGACCTGAACAGCCAGCATTCATGGTTCCTTTCGACATACCTTTGTGCCTGGCGATTCAACTCTTGCCGTCTCGTAAGGGCAGGTCGGCTGTCGGGTTTCGGGCCTCGTCGTTTCGCCGGTTGACCGTCTATTCGGCATTATTATATAAACCGCGAATAGTCCAGCAAGGGGATCGCTAACCTCGAGTGACTTTCTTCTGTCCACCACCTCCTCCTGAAAAGAATTTCAACCAATCTGTTCCGGAAGAAGTTTTGCCTTTTGGTTTGTTGAATGTCAGCAGTCTGTCCAAGAGATGCAAACAGGAAGCAGCGAGTTGCAATAAAAAAACAAAAGAAAGTAATCGCTGAAGCAGATAAACATTGGCCACTGTTACCAGGCGCAGGGAACCGATGTTTGTCGTTCATAGCTGGCGCAAGGCGCGTTGTTTCCTTTGGAAAGCCAACTGCGCCACAACCCGACGAAGCTTCGGTAAAGGCCCCAACCGATTGTAAAACAGCTTCACGGTCCGATCATTCCGAAGCAATCCAAACCCATAGTAAAAGTATTGAATACAGCGATGCGACAGTTTTCGACAAACACAAAAGAAACAAGCTCCCGCAACTTACCGGGAGAATCTTGTTGCATACTATGCCGATAGATCGTGCCTTGATCCACCGGCATGATCCCGTCATTCATGGCTTCCATGGTTGGTTGCTGGAAGTTGTCTGCAAGGAGAGGATGGATGGCAGAAAAGGTAGGGAAGATGCGACCGGCGCGATTACAAGCCGGAGACAGGAGAGACGACGGGGGAAGCAGGGAGGGAAAACGGTAACGATGGATACGAGCCGGTCCGGCGCTGACGACAGACGGAGATCTAAATGGGTCCGGAAGGGAAAGATGGTGGCGAAAGGCTCATATGAGAGCAAACGAGAGAAAGCTTCCTGCAACCGTTGTCAGCCTTAGGATGAAACTACGAATGGTAGAGTGGATATATTCCCGCTTTGTCCAAGCGCCCTCACCGTTGGAATTAATAAAAAAAGGAAGATACGATATACTTCTGGGCTGACTTTTGATATTTTGTTTGATTTTTTTTTTCTTTGGTATAACAACACGCAAGGCAGGCAGATCGGATGCGTGTGCCCCCCGATGCGCGCCCGAAGGGGAATTGAGTTGGATACCACACGAGGGGGGGGGGGGGGGGAGGAAAGGGAGTAAATGGGGAAGAAAGAGAGTAAATGGGGAAGAAAGAGAGGTCGACTATCCAAGATCCAGGTGCAATGGAGAAACAACAAGGCTCAAGCAGGGGACGGGATTGATAGATCCAAACCGGGGATGACGGGGGATGGAAAGAGGCCAAAAGGAAAGGACAAAAGATGAGGGATCCAGGGCGTGTGGGAGGAGAGCGTCCGAAACGGAGGAAAAGAGTGGAACGACGAAGAGGTCGGAGGATAAAGTGGGACACAGCGACAAGACATTCGACAAGACCAGAGATGATGCTAAGCAGATGGACCTGGAGACCCTGTCAAAGCGACCTCGTCTTGTTACATCCACCATGCAAGTCGGAACTGGCGATTAATTGGCTCGCGTCCCCGTTCTTCACGGGCCCCAGGTGGCCTTGGTCTTTGCGCAATCAACATGGTCTAGTCTGCCGGTCACTGAATTAATGAAATAAATAATTAACGACGGGCTGGAATGGGGTCGTTCCGCAGATGCCACTAGAGTCCGTTAGTTCGAGTGACGGGTCCTTGACAGGAATGAACACGGTCGATGCGGTTACAGTATGTAGTACTGGAAGAAGGTAGAATAATCATGAAAACCATCATCATAATCTTCTTCTTCTTCTCTCCCAAGATCGAAGATCAGCAAAAAAAGAAAAGGAATTACCTCTGGCCTTAGTCCTAGCCTCGATGCACTCAGATCTGACCTCGGCTGAGAGAACAACCGGAATGGATTCCATCCGTCAATGGGAATCCACCCTCATCTCCCCTTTTTCCATCCGATCGCCAATAATTCATTGGCAGTCTGGGTCCGTAGGAAAAAGCAAGAATGCACCCACCCGGGCAATCTGTATGGGTATGTGGACGGTGGAAAGTTGAAATTGGCCTGCGATCGACCAGACAAAGTTTGATTTTTCGCCTCGCTCTGTCTTATTTGATTTTTCTTCTGGTAGTGACTTAATCCTGCTGATTACGGCGATGATGATATTCCCTCTCTCGAAAAAGAATTACCGTGACAATAGTTCGGTCTAGCTCCATAGGATGATTCGCCGAAGGAACTCCGTTCGTCGGTTCCCGGAATCTGCTCCGTAGCTTCCAGGTCCAGATTCCAGATCCGAGAGCTCCTACGGAGGAAGTACTGGAGGGGGAAAGTTGCACCAGGATGGACTTGACTGGCTAGCCGGGGACCATCCAACACAATCCGAGGGTGCTCAACTCGGTCGACATCTCATATGTAAGGCAAGATGAACCGTAGGGAACCTTGTCTCTGTGTAACGTCTAGCGTCCAGGGTCTTTATTCTAATTCCCTGGTTGAATTTGGGACACCAACGGTTGTACGTATGCAGACGGGTTGGCATTTGGACTGATCTCTTTTCCTTCTGTCGTCCTTTTCTTCTCTTTTTTTTTTTTTTTTTTTCTCTCTCTTTTTTTTTTTTTTCACTTGAAACCATCAAAGAAAATTTTCTTGAGTTTCCCTTTCATGGGTCTCCGATTGACGAGTCCCACTGACCATTGAGAGTTCGGCCTTTTATCCTGGACCGGGATGGTGCTCGTAGAGAGACTGGAGACCTGGATTGTGATCCCCAACGCTTTTACCCACCGAGCTAGCCAGCCTGCAACTTGTCGTAACACTAAATCGGTATGCACACGCAGTAGTACCGCACCGCACGGCGCCAATCTGCCGAGTTTTCAGGTACGAGGGCGATGGTAGGGGCCTAAGGGGGGGGGGTTTCCTAAATGCCATCGGGGAGCTCCCATAACCGTGTCGTTGGATTGTTCGGGGTTTAACTATCACCGGGATTGCAGGGGGAGGATCAAATAACATAGTTTGATTTTCAATGGATTTTCCCAGCCAGGAAGAGGCGAGGTGTTGATCTGATCGTTCAGACTTAATCCGTACGGAGTACTCTTGATTCATCAACATTGGCATCTACCGAGAAATTTTGACTTATCTGGTGACTGGTCTGCCATTTTGCTCCCGCTCGTGTGTTCTATGAGGATCCTCATTTCACTAAGTAAAAATAAATAAAATAAAATAAAATAAAATAAAATAAAATAAGAAAGATGGAACCAAAAGTTCCATCCTGGGAAAGGATGGCTGGGTCCCCAAAACGTACTCCGTAAAATGTACGGAGTACCCTTGTAATAGAGCACCCAGCCACTCTCAGCAACTCGGCCAAGTCGATGCCGTTGGGTTCGGTAGTGACAGGGGAAGGGAAGAGAGTCTGAAAGGAAAGACGGACAGACGGAGGGAAGACGAACGCCTGAGCAGATCGGCTTCCCAAAGAAGAAGGCACCTCCATCGAGACCGATCTGCGGCCTAAGGCCAGCTAGCCAGCCCGATCGGGACGCCTCTCCACTTCCGCATGACTCGCCTTTTACGTTTTTCTTTTTGTTCTCCTCTTCTCTCGCTTTCATCGGACAACGATGAGGCGACGATTCCACCTTTATTGATCCAAGCCACTGGTTTGCAATTTGCATAACCCCTTCGTTCGCTTTAGTTCCTACCTCCCTCTCCGCCATGTCATGGAAACATCGGAAGTCCTCGTCCACGTATCCGCTCCCAGCACCGTCGCGGACGATGCCCACTATCGTGCTCAGGTCCAGGCCATCCTCGGCTTCCAGCCTGCCTCGCGCCAAGTAATCACTCTTAGATCGGACGAGGGCTCCTATGATCGAGCCCAGGAACAGGATCGGAGTCATGACCCAGACGAAGACCAAAGTCTCGATCGCCTGCACCCCAATGACGCCCGTCATCGTGATGCCGATGTTCATGCTCCCCAATCTGCCGGCCCACCTCTCCCTTGCACGTCCGAGTCTGTCTCCGATCTCGATCCCCACGTGATCCCTCATAATAATAATAATGCCGTCTCTTCGATGGAGTTCACTACGGCGACAGCCCTCGCCGTTGACGACCCGCCACCCCGTGGTGGCGCCGCGCAGGATTCGCTAGGTAGTCCGGTCAGCGTCATACCAGACTCTCAACCCGAGGTATTGGTGTCGAGAGATGCCACCGGCTTCGAATCTTCGGATCAGTATCAAAGGACATCGGCGCCGGATCTCTCGTCGCCGCCTCCATCAAAGCGGTGTCGAATAGAATCAGTTCCAACTCCAAATGAACACTCAAAAGTGCTCCTGGACAAACAACTTCCTCCCGCAGCGCACGACGGGAAGCAAGAACAGAAGCTGGAATTGAAAGAAAAACACTCTCCACATCAGAGCGATCATGAACCTCGTCCTCCCCATTCTACCCCTGCTCCCATGCCTACATCCAAACCCAAGCTTCCGGCTAAGGGTAAAGACAAAGACAGCAACAAAGCATCTCACCCACCCGCTCCCGCCCTCGAAGTGACAATTGCTCCTCCCATGCAAATCAGACCCCCTCCGCCTCCAATCTCCAACAAGAGATTCATCACACACATCACACCCACCCTGTCCATGCTCTTCAAACGTCTTCATTCCCCGCGAGTCTACACACCTCTCCAGCAGTCCCGCCCCCTGGATATCCTCGAACGAGGGTACTGGTATCTTCGTATTGACATCCTGCACGCAGACGCCGACGCGAACAAGTCCAAACCCCACCCAAATACATGGGACCGGTCCCTCTTCAACCGCTTTTGGTCTTTCCTAAGCGAGTTTGTAGGCAAAGAAGGGCGAGCGGGATGGGGTGTTTGGTGTTTACTCGAAGACGTTTCTTCGAGTGTTAGTACGGATCCCGGCTCTGGCTCTGAAGCACGTTCCGGCTCCCAACCCGATTCTGACCCAACTTCTCGGCACAATCAGCGCATTCCACCAGCTCACGAACTAGGTCTGAAAGTATACGCGTGGGGCGAGATTGCCGTGCATATATACCTACTTCTCTTTCTGGCGAGCGAGCGCCGCATCCGCAAGATGGGCGCGCAGTGGTGCGACGGCAGCGAAGAGGTTGTGATTCGCATGCCGACGTCTACTTCTCCTTCTACTTCCACGTTTACTTCTACTAACAAAGACCTGCCTGGGAATCTAGCTGGCTAAGTTTCCGCCGGCAGCCTATACTCGTATACACCTTCATCTTCATCTATATTTTACATCGAGCCATTACACAATAACACCTACAATTTGCTATCTCAATGATAATGATAATGATAACAATAAAGATAATATACCTTCCCACACAAAATCCAAATCAACAAAGAAGAAATAAAAAGGAAACGTAACACAAACCCCGCCTCCCTCCCTTCCCCGGATGCAGCGACACAAAGAAAATCAAATCAAACCCTGAAAACCATTAGTTCGTACGAGGTCAGCATCCTGGTTCTGTTTGTTCAGGTTGAAGTCGTCACGGCTGTGAAGAATGTTAGACATGGATTAGGACCATGGTTCACGGTCGGACAAGAGGTGAAGATTATGAACCCTAATCTTACCTTTGGCTTTTGAGCGCAACCTAAAGAGCTGCTTTGGTTGGTGGTATTTACCCCTAACGATAATACAATATTGAACGCGATAGAATAGCTAGCTAAAGAGCTAGATAGCCAAATGGATGGATAAATGCGTTGATGTATTCCAGTAAACACAAAAGTATGGTACACACAAAGGGGATGGCAGGAGGAAGAGAGGAAGGAAACTTCAAGAAACACCGCTTTTTTTTTTTTATGGTTCTGCGTTTCCTTCTTTTTCTCCTGCTTTAAAGCTTTCATCCTTCAGTCGGAAGAATTCCACGATAGAAGGAAATCCGAGAGAGATCTGGTGAGCAAGGTACATGTGACAGATTGAGAGAATTGCGGTAAGACGAGCAAAAGAAAAAGAACTCCTGTTCCCAAGTAGGGACCCTCCGCTCTGAAAACATGGTTTTAGCTGGCATGTAGAATGGACGAATGAAGAGACGGTGATGAAAGGACCGGACGATCTGGTAGCGCGTATTAAAAATCAAAAACATAGAATGGAAGACGTGCGATAGATCAAGCTGAGGTTATGATAGGATTGAAGACGAAAAGAAATGACAGAAAGATGGAGTGACCATTGGACGCCACGGGTTGGAAAATCTTTTTTCTTCTCAAAATGCAAGTAACAACTGAAACTGCTCGAGCTTTAGTAGTTCAATTCACCACTGCCGGCACCGCCCACCGCATCAAGATCCTCGTAGCTCTTGAGGCTGCGGCCTTGAACGGCTTCGCGGGGTCCCATACCCTGAGGACCGGCACCGCCACCCATCGCATCAGGAAAGCCTCCGGCACCAGCAAATGCGGCAGCTGCCGGGTGTCCAGGAGGGATGTATGGCGCCCCCGAGTTGGCCGGAATGCGACCACCAGAACCATACATGCTTGACATGCCACGAACCGGGCTCAATCGACCGCTACCGGCGCCGGAATTGCCATAGCGATTGTTACCTCCTCGCCGGTCGTAAGGCCCGGGGCGATTGTTGAAGCGGCCACCTCGACGCATCACGCCGGGCTGATGTAATCCAGGATGGTCACCACCGACCATACCGCCGCTCCAGGCACCTGCCGGATTGTTTACGCCCATGAAACCAGGCAAGGATGCTGCCCCGGCCATAGGGGGGAAGCCAGCGGGAACGTTGCCGTTCGGTCCCATGTATGCGGGCATCGATGACGACAGACTGAAACCACGAGGAGTGCCGGCTTGGTTCTGGCCGGAGCTGAGAGGGAAATGGCCGTTGCTATTGGCATCAGACCGCGAAGGTGCAATCCGAGCAGGATCGAGGACATATGCGTTGACCAAAGACAGCTTTGTTTCAACATGTTAGCTTTCTTCTCATCTTTCTCTCGACTGGCAAGGGGGGAAATAAGTTGTCACTCACATCGCTTCGGATAGACTCATACCACTCCGTGTGGCGCTTCTCGATGTGCTTGCGCCAGAAATATTCGGCCTTGAACAACTTAGTGCACTCGGGAACCTTGCAGCGATACTTGGATTCGTCCTCTTGCTTCATGAATTTCGATAGTTCCTCCTCCAGTGCATCGTCCACCGGCTTACCACCCAGCTTTCTGATATCCACATTCTCGGGCTCGAGGATCTGCAGAAGCTTGTCCTCAAAGGTCTTCACCCAGTTAAACGCACGCTGGAGCTGCTGTTCCGATTTGGAAGCAAACCGTTGCGGTCGCTTTTCTTCCGCGGGCGCTGGCTGCTCCTCGCCCTCCTCGCTGGGCTCCTTCTTCTTCACCGGGAACGGCTGTCCTAAAGCGCTAGCTCTAGCGACAGCCTTCGACTGCGAGCTGAGACCAGCCCGCGGCCGGCGAAGGTGACCACCTGGGCATTTCCGCGCAAGCTCATGAACCGAATCGCTTTCGAATACACAGAAGAAGCAAAAATTGTAGACCCTGCGGACATACTCCACAAGCAAGTCCAGCTTCTTCTTCTTGGCCAAAAGCTCCTCGTCATCGATCTCATCATCCTCCCATCCTTCCTGCTCCTCCCCTTCTTCGGCTTCCCCCTCGTCCATATCATCCGTGTCAAAATCAGGTTTTCTCTTCTTGACACTGACGGGGCCTGTAACGGGTGGCTGCAGCCAGCCCTTACCACGCAATTCTTCCACTCGCTCTTCAATCTTGACATATCCATCTACACCGCCGCCCATTTCAGAATCCAGTTTCGCCACGAGTCGTCTGGCCAGCTCCAAGTCGCGTTCGATACGTTCTGGGGTGGAGAACAAATCCCACAGCGCCTTCTTGCGTGGCTGTGCGGGCGGAACATGGACCCCAACGTGGCATACGAAGTCTCCGTGAACCGGGTCATGGATGGTTTTGTCATTGACAGCTTCGAGGGCCTTCTCTGCGGCGGAAGTGCTAGAGCTGCCGTTGGCATAGTCATCTTGCTCGATTTCCTCGCCCTCTTCCTCTCTGCCATCCCCTCTCTCGACAACGACATTTTCCGCCGCGGGGTGCAGCATGATCCATCCCATACGGTGGTACTTCTTGGACGGGTTTGGGTCACTGAGACTCAGCCACTTGAAGCCACCATCTTGTTCCCCTAGGTGTTCCTTGCAAAACTCCTCAATCTTCTCCCGGCTCACGTTCGGGGCCAGGGTCTTGATAAGCAATGCGGGTTGGGACAATGCCTCGTCACGCAGCTCGCCTCCTCGGGCCGGTAGCAAGTCCAAGACGCTTAAAGTCTCTCCCACCGCGGTCGTTTCACCTTCCTCTTTCTCAACGACACCGCCCGCACCATCGCTCTCACTTTTGTAAATTCCTTCGAGGGTGAAATCATCAAACAACCCGCCATCAATATCGCTCTCCCACTGCTGATAAGCGCCCACTCGGAAGTCCATCACACGGCGGCGCAGAGGATCCCGAACCTCGGGAACATAACGTTCCTTGAACCATTCTTCATTTCGATGATGTTGGACGAATGTCCTTGCCATCTTGATCTGAAGGTCCACCTTGTACGCGTCATACGCAGCCTGAATCTGCGCCCGCTCGCGGTCACGATCTTCGCGCGCCTCGCGCTCTCCCTTCACACGGTCCGACGGGCGGCGTCCGCCATGCTTAGCACGCTCTTTTTCCTCCTTGATAGATTGTTCGGCGCGCCACCATTCGGCAAACCAGTTGAATCCAACCTGGAAATCAAGGCTCAGAGGGTTTGGCAGGGGGTTTGTCGGAATCGGTCGCTTTCCCGAGTCCTGTCCAGGGACATATCGATCAATGTTGGCGACGTTGGGAGAGGGGGCACGGCGACGATCTTCACGCTCCCTCATGGTGTGTTCGCGAGCCGTGGCGTAATAATCATCTCGGGAAGTCCGTCGATCCGTAGGTTCATATCGATCGATCATTGCTGGCGAGCGAGAACGACCACGTCCACGGCGGCGGTCCTGGGACACTGTAGAAAATACGGTTAGTAAATGGCCCTTTCACTTTCCCTCTCACCAATTCCAAGGTGTCAAGCTTGGAAAGGTCTTACCGGGAGACCGACGTCGGTAGGAATCCACTGGTGCCCTGTTCGAGTACGGGTCTCCGTCCCGGCTCCTGCCGGGAGACCCATACGTATCGTAGGAATCCATGTCGAATGGCTGAGCTTTCAACGACGATGAGAAGGACGTGTCCGATCTTGGCTCACGTTGGAGTTGAGACGACGGCCGACGAACGAGCAGGATAAGGCGGTAAACACCGGCAAAGGTGAGCTAAAAAGCGACATCAACAAAATTAGAGAATGTCTTTTCACTTGACTTGTTCATCTGAGGAGGGTGCCTGGCAGGTTGGATTCTGACGCAGTGTGTAAGGAACGGGATGTGATGAGGAAAAAGACGGAAACGAGGCTGAAACCCGCGCGACGGGAGAGCTTGAAGAGGGCATGTTCGCGATTTGAGAGACAAAGATCGAGCCCGAAAACGAGATAATGAAGACGCGCCCTTGAGGGACCGGAGATAAATAGAAAAAGAAAATGAAGAAGGGAAAAAAGACAAGATGATCGGTCTCGAAGGCCAATTTGGGCGCGACGATATGACCAACTACTACTCCCTGGAAGAGATCGGGTAAGGAAGCATGGAAGCAGGTGGCATAGAAGAAGGGTATCAAAAAAAGAAGAGATGTGATGGGAAAGATGATTTGATTGCTTCCTTTGATCTTCCCTCTCATGTAATGAGAAGAGCAAGAGAAGATGAGGCAGGGAAAAGGGGGTAACGAGCGAGATGGGGGGAAAGTGATAGAGACAAAGGGAGGTCGGTGGTGAGTGTAACAACAGAAGAAACACGACAATGGGAATAAAAGAGAATATTAAACGGAGGAAGGCGACCTACAAGAAGCCTTATAAAAAAGGATGAATCGGATGAGACCAATCCCTGATCACAGACCCAGTCCAATGATAAGTTTGGAGGGAACGAGACAGCCGGGGGCAGATGCGATGCAGTTGGAGAAGGGGAAAGCGAAAGTCGAGACGGGGAAGGGCGGCGACGGCGACGGTCGCGATGACATAAGCAGGAGCAATGACTAATCCAGGGTTATTTTTGGCACTTGCGCCAAAGCGGAAAGTTGCTAGTGTGGATTCACTCCAGAGTCGAGACTACCTAATACTTCCGCTCATTACTATTCACGTCGATTGCAATGCACACAAGTTCAACTGGTTCTACGGGGTATTATAATAAATCCCAGATTAGCCAAATCCCACAGGCTACCGAGCAACGTCGAAGTGTATGTCCTGATATTTGTACACGACTAGTGGGGGAATCATCCTTGTAGAAAAAGAAAAGAGATGCTGAGAACGAAAGAGAACGGCGACCACGAATAGTGCACAGATAGTCAAATGACAAGATACTGATAACACAAACCAAAGACCAACTCAACAAGAGCCAATATTGGATCAAACCCCAGGTTCAGCAGCTTGAGTCAGAGGAAACAGGTACCGCCGTTGGTCTTATATCAGATTCAAGAGCTTCGTGTCCAAGAATAACAACGCTGCAGACAACCAAAGAATGGAAAGGGCATGATTGCAGATATCTAATCCAAAGAGATAAGGACTCCATATAGATCAAAATCTGGCCCTAGGCACCCGGTGCACTGCCTTACAGTGAGTCTCCCGCTGGTTCATGTCATTCTTCCGGTGATATCTGCTTTTCATTTTTCCTCGAGGGGTTCTTTCGTTTTTACCGGCGATGGATACCGCTCTAAACCCCAACCAAAAAAAGGAAGAAAGATAAATAAAGGAAAAAAGAAGGAAAATCCGTATAGCACGATGCTAAATGCGAAAGCGAACAATGCACTGTCGATGTAACGAGCTGCTCCGACAAAAGCGTAAGCAGATTGGATCCGTGATCAATCGTAGAATGAACGATACTCATGCCAAGAGCAATCCTGTGAGTAGTCGAGGCGGCCGTGTGGGGGGGCTTTAAAAGTAAGCCAAGAAGCTGATCAGAAAAATAGGCCGTCGGTCCAGGATACCATCACAAGCTATGGCACGTTTGCAGTTCATTAGATGTATTGACAGCCGGGACCAGACGATTGGAGTTCGATAAGAATAAGAGAAAAAGGAAAGAAAATATCAATATGCATAAAGAAACATCAGAACAAGAGAGAAATAAAAATAGAAAAACAAATCGGGGAAATCATTTCATACACACATTCCTGGCAGACAGAGCATCATCGGGTCAAGGGATATATGATCAAACTTCGTACCAGCATAATATCAACAACCATGAAACCAGAAGACGTAACAATAAGACGAAAAGAAAAGGGGAGGGGGTGGAATAATCAAGTCAGAACCACGGGAAAGTAGTCACACATCGCTCGCTACGGGGAGAGAGAACAGAAATTAAGAAAAACAAAATCCAGGCATCCATCCATAAAAGACCATGAGAAATAAGTACGAAGAAACAGATGTCGGGAGCGGAATCGACGTGAGAAGGAGAACGTGACGGGTCGTAAGTGATCACTCAACCTTCTTCATCCGATGCGTCGGCGGACTCATTTTCACTCTCCTCGGCACTGCTAGTTTTAGGCCCGGCGGTCTTCGCCTTCTTGGCCGAGCTGACATTGTCCTCGTTGACCTCACTTGACTTCCGTTTCTGGGCCGACGGAGTACTCCCGCCGGTATGCTTCATAACGGGGCTGTCGATGTTCTCCTGGCCGGGAGCTCCGGAGCCCTGTTTCTTTTCCATGGCGGCGACTTCCTCCGCGGTCAAAAATCGACCACCAGGACCCCGCGGTCGCCGCATGGCGTGGTTGTGACGAGATTCGTGCAAGTACGGCTTGCGGCCCTTGGAGGTCAGTCGCAGTTGCTCTTCCAACTTTTGTCGGGCCACGCGACGTTTGAGGATGCGGTGGAACTGTTTCGCATTGACGTAGAGCGGAGATTCTTCCTGGGGACCGGCGACCATCTCCGGAGAAGGTTGACTTTGCTGCACCGGCGGCTGATGAGGGGGGGCCATGGGTGGGCCCACGGAAGGACGACCAACGTGGTTGAGAACGGGCTGGGCGCTTTGAACGTGCGGGCTTCCGACGTGGCTCATCCGCCGCGGCTGCATCTGAGCGCTCTGGGGCATGGGCACTTGGGAGGCCATGGAAGGCATTTGTCCTGGTAATTGCGGCGGTGAGCGAGGGTTCCGATCATTCTTCACGGGCACTCCTGCCATGCGCGGCGAGCCCCGCGGACCCTGGGGGATTTGGCCGGCCATGGAGTCTTGGTGAAGCGGATAGAACTGACCCGAAGCCGCGGCGGTGGCCATGGCGGCCGCCTGAGTTGGAGAGATGCCGTATGTCTGCGGCATCGCCGTTGTTACCCCGTACGACTGAGGGAAATTCATTTGCTGATGTACCGAGCCCGGGGCATTTTGTGTCTGCTGGTAATGCGATTGGGAGGGGACAATTGGCGAGGCCTGGTGTGTCGGGTGGGCAGGTTGCATGTGCGCTTGAGGGTTGGTGGGAGAAGTCATCGACCCCACGGTAGAACCGGCGTTCTGCGGCGCGGTCTGGTAAGGGGCGGCAATGTGAGAGGGGGCATGGGGATTTTGGCCGTGAGGCTGTTGATATTGGGGAGGATACTCCATCATGGGAGGTTCGCGACGGCGCTTCCCGTCACGCGTCCAATATCCTCTGTGATTGGGTCGATCGGGCTGTCAGGAACCAAGAGACCTGGGCCAATAGTAATGGCAAAGGGGAGTAATTGGCGGGAAGGAGACCACTGGTTTGAGATATTGGGAACGGCGCTGGGAAATGATAGGATATGGAAGCGCTGTTGCACTTCAAGGGGTGAGGGGGGGGGATATCACGGTCGCGCACGAAAGAGGGACAGCCGCACTTAGTAGCGACAGACTGCGGTTGATGATTCGATAAGTTAAATGCGAAGGTCTGCAGGCCCTCCCTATAGCGTCAGCACGGAGCGCAGCGCCGACCGGTCACTGGGTTCTGGGTGGGGTCGAATGGAGACAAAAGCGAAGACACTTGCACCAGGGCGCTTACCGCTATGTTTTTCGGCTTGGGAATGATACACGGGCTTTTCCACGGTCCGCGACAAGAGAGAAATCCTCCAAAAATGAACGCTTGTTTGCCGAAATGACCTCGAACAGCTTTCTCCGGAGATTCTGGCTCTTTTTGTGGAAACCTTTTTTTTTACGTTCAACTCCGAGTGTAACGTGGTTGGGCTCTGATGCAGCGAGCCAGGGTGCCCTCGACAAGATGTCGCACTTGATGCGTTGTCAGACAAAACCCGATCTTCTTGATAACAAAGTTGGCCATTGCCGACATGCGCCGAAACAGTTCAAAGATCCTTTCCCCAAAAAAATGGAGGATGATAACAAGGAATAAAAACAAAAAAAAATAGAAAATAAAGATAAACACGGGGAGGGACGGGCAGTGACTACGGCAAGGATATTTGGGAAAGAAGAAAAACAACTGGCACCTTACCTGCACGGATAATGTTCAGACCCTTCGGGGTATTCGGGCTGCCAGGCCACGTCTGTTTGAGGCGGGGACGATGCAGAAAATGGTGATATGAGGCGGTGCTAACAGCGCGTCCGGCCTGCTCCTTCGGGTCCAGGTAAGTGAGGATATCCCGGTCCGCGGTTCCCAGGGCTACTATGCGACCTGGGAGGGGACTGATGTCAGAATGCGCCTAGCAAGGGCTTGCGCCGTGAAGTCGACTACAGGAAACCATCAGCATATCCCTTCTCCGCCAATCATAAGTTCTGCACGCTGATTTGTGCGCTGTCATAATGGGGGGGGGCAAGGTAGACTCTGTCAGAGGGATGGTGGGGGGCAAGGGGAGGGGAAAGAGTGATATTGTGGCGGTTTAGTCTATTCAAGGCTGAAGGATGTATGCGTTGGCAAGCGGGAATCATGGTGCAGCCGGCTACATACCTTGTCGACGAGATACAACGACGCCTTCAGAGCGAGATACAGGAGGTACCGACGCTGGTGCTGCGCGCTGCAGGGGAGAAGACTTGACCGGAAGGGAAGAGAGGTCCAGATATACTCTCAACGAAGACCGTCTTCAATGTACAACGACGAGGACAACCCGCGCGTCTAAAGATAGGAAGATGTTAGAGAAGCGCATGCAAAGGGCCATGAATCAAGGTTGACGCGTCGTGATTGGGCGACTTGGGGGCGGGGGGCTCGGGGAATTGAAGGTAAAACGCGACAATTAACGGCATGCATAACAAGGCGGATATGTCATCAAACTCTCACGAGGCGTTATAACGGAAGGCGGGGGGAAAGGGCAAGGAAAAACGCAAAAGAAAGGGAGTGAAACAAGGAATCTATCTGCAACGCCATGCAAACGGTCGATTGGATTGAGGGGGGGGAGTTGTTTTGATTCGAGGTGGGTAAATAGGCAGAGGGCTTTTCCCAATCGCGTGGTTCCGGTACATACAAACAACAATGACACGCTAGGGTTCTGATAAGATGGGGGACGGGCGTGGAAGGGGAAATCAGGTTAATTACCTGATCCAACAAAAGGAGATTCCGCCGCTCACGAGAGACAGGAATCAACCCAAACAATGCAATCAATAGTCACGGGAAGGGAAGAAGCCAATTCTCAGCGACGCGAAAAGGTGTGGGCTGCCGCTGATGTCAGTCACGCCGTCGGTCCGGGTTGATCCGCGCGATCCAGCGCGAGAGATCGAACAAGACTGACAAATCGCACCGAGCGATTAATTGAGCTTCAACGGAGTGGAGCGATTCAAGCGCAAAAGGGTCATCGTTCGCAATGCGACCGGATGCCAAAGCAATGTGATTTGTGGAGGGGACTGAGGGACAGACAGGAACAGTCGAGTTGCGACTGAGCGAAGGGTTGGAAGCCAACAAGAACGTGCACAAGGGACACAGAAGTGATGTGATTGGGACGACAGACGGGCATTGGGGGGGGTTGTTTGGGTACAAACAGTCTATGCAATCATACAATCCGTACTCGAATCATAAAACCGGAGGTAATTAAAAAAAAAAGATAAAAAAAAAAAAAAAAAAAAAAAGAATAAAAAGGAATAAAATAATACTGGACAAGAATACACACCACAAGGAGCGCAAGGGGACGACGGAGGGGGGAAAGATTCCACGTACCTCGGGCAGTGATTCGACCACAACCGTGGAAATTTTGCAAGAAGAATGATGGAAGTGATCAATCACGAGGAGAGAAACGGATGGGGGAGGGGGGAGGCACAACGGGCTCAATGTCTGATTTGAAGGCTGCTCGACGGTGGGAATGAATAATCAAATCAAAATGCAGTCGCAGGCGCAAATCAGAAAAGAAATGGAGAAATGGGAAAAAAGATAAAAAATAAATAAAAATAAAAAACAGAATATAATCAATGGTAAGTATCCGTAAGAATGAAATAAATAACAGGGGGGGGGAAAAAGTCAAAGGTAGGAATAATGCCAATGGACAAGCACCAAGCACCAAGTAGGCGAGCCAATAAGTTCTGTGCGGCCAGGTCAGAGCGAGGTCGGTGACTGGAGGGCACGCAAGGACTGGAGAGGCGGGACAACCAACGAGAAGAAGCAGAGAGAGAAAGCCGCAGCGAAAAGAAGGGCGGGCGATGGGGCATTTGTACCGTAGAGGAGCTGACTGGCCCGCCTGCTTCGTCTAGCGGTCGACGCGGCGAGCAGAGCAGACCAACCGATGCCCTCGCCGTACGGTTCCGTAATCTCCCCAGGCTCTGCCCCACTTGGCTTTCCTTTGGTGCGGGCGGCTGTTGTTTCTTTGTGTTCTCTGTATTCTTTGTATTAGCCTGGTACGTGGTTAATAGGTAAATGCCTAGGTAATATCATGCGCTATGGTCTCTCCAGTACTGGCGGGCGGACGGGGATATGGAAATGAGGATTATCTCGTTGCAGCAGCGTAATCCTGCCTAACCCTCAATAATCATGGAAAATATAATAATAACAAATGAACCACAATGTGACAATATCAACATATTTCATAATATATCTCAATATCCCATAATTAAAACTAAGTTAGCACTAATTATTTTTTTTTTTTTTCTTCTTCTACTGTCCGGCCTTCCCGAATTTGAGGCGCTCGTCATGTGCTTCTCCCTCGGTGGCATCGACCAGCCACCCTCGTTTGGTTTCCACGTGTGCTTAGTCCGCGTTGGATTCTTGATTTTATTCCCATCGCGATTTCTATTTTGATATTTGCCTTCGGGCTACCCTCTCGGTCTGGTTTAACCGTCGTGCTTGGTGACAGACGGATTATGGAGTTGATTCATCTCCCCCAACGTGAGGATTTAATCACCATGACGTCGAGTCTAACGGGGACAATAGCAGCTCGGCCGACTTGGTCGCAGACGCTCGGCCTCGGTTATATACCCTCTTTAGGCAAGAACTCTTCGGGCAGCCCAACGGTACAATCATTATTGCTTTTATCACTCCGCAATTTTTGTGCACAACCCACGGTTACGTCGCGTAGTCGGTATTATTAGCATATCATTGGTAACTATTGCTGATTGTGTGGGAACAATTCCATTAGCAATGGCGGTTACGAGGTTAAGCGCGCATGGAGTCACCGTCACGGTTGTCTTCTTTGATTCTGTAGTAGCTGGAATTACTCCCAACACCTACCTGATAAAATCATCTCGTGGAACCATCAAACGCAAAACGAACTTCCCTGCTGTCGCGTACCGAGTAAACGCAGTTGCCTTGAGAATACGTGGAATAAATTGCAAACAGCAACCCCAAACGGAGCCCCGTCCGTATCCGGTATGCCAAGTACTACAGAAACCGAAATCTGCAAGGACCTGGATACGGGGAGAGGGCATGGATTCACGCATGGTAATATTCCACTTGATGCTTTTACTATCACAGATATAATCATAGTATTGAGAGGGTTTCTTCATAGCCGAGATGGCCAGGGAACTATAAACAAGGAAACTCCGCCCAGTACCACGAGCCTGTATGGCTGTCTGCCTATACTCCCCGTCGTCCAGCACGATGGCCGACAGAGATTGGTCGCCGATCTGTCCCACACCACGTGTAGAAGCTTGACCGCTTGGTCGTAGGGTTGATTCGACCAGCCCACGCTGAAGATTTAACTAATTTGTATCACGAAGTTGGGTGGATATGATGGGAAATACTCACTGGTCCTGCACGGTATAGAATGCTCTTTAGCCTGTCTCAGCATGGTCTTTGGCCCCATACGGAGCGATGCACTGTGCAAACGACCTCGTTTACGCAGTAGAAATTCGGAATACAGAAGGAATACTCAATACCTGTACGGTAAGATGACTCGAAGGGGAAGCTTTGGCCACCTGACGTCAAGTGATTTGGTGCCCCACCCACACCGCTGTTCGGCGTTTGCATGAGCTGAACGGAAAAGTTCTTTGTATACCAGAATCTGTACAGCCAGATGGCTTGGAATGATTTTTTTGCCTCCTGGGTATGGGGTTGTTTCTTGGAATACAGGCACCTTGCAGATGCAGATTCTGGATGGGCCTAATGTAGCACAGTTTTCTGTCAACAATGTCACATCCTACACATCAAACGATGGCCTTCTCATGACGAGTCCAAACTAGATAGCGAGGTATGAAGCCTCTCATGTATCCCGAGCAGGGAATGCAGTTCTAAATTCAGCGGACGTATCATTTGTTGTTTTATTTTGTTTTTCCACTGCCTTGGATTTGATTCTTGTCTCTCCGATTGCGCGTTGTGCTGACTTCATATGTAAGTAAGCAAGATGGTGTTAGAATATGAGTACAGTCTCTCTCATATTATCCCGTATATTTCCATCGAAGAGAAGTTGAAACTGCATTGAAAGACTCGGTCTTGTGTCATTCTAGTCATGTGTTCATTAAATCGCTAAGCAATGTGTCGCGGGAATTTTAAACCCATGTTCCATGCGCCCAAGCTGGTCTACTTCGCGTGGCCGGGAAGAGCGATATATATCTCCATGCCGCGGACTACAGCACAACTTTCTTACTTTCCGCAAGGTCAATCTATAGACGTAGGATGATATTTGCCAACATCCAAGATGAATTCCCATCCTAACCAGCACCATAAATTATTATATCTAGTCAGACCTTGTTCATGAGTGCTGACATAAGTTCTTGATATGCTTCACAATGCGCTAGATTGCATTCAGTCAGACATCCTGCTAGATCTCAGGTGAGAATACGCTTTCACAGTTATTACTATCAATTTCTCTTATTACATCTTGATTGAACCTTTCTGATTTTCTCATAATTTCTAGAAGGACACACTGCACCTGTGTTCGCAGCGCGCATCATGTCTTTACTGAATGCCGGAACCCCAATTTAAATCAGATTATGCTTGATATTAAAGGTTGATTGACTTTGCTCGCCCGGCCTCACTCCAACGATTGGCAACAAATCCACAAGTCTCAAGTGCCGGAGATACCCACTACTCGGGCCTCTGATAGTCTTCTACTCAGCACAGTACGTCTCGTATCCCTACGTTGTTGGTTTGCTTAAGGACCGGTTCTGATTGCTAGTGCCAGAATAAGTACACCAGCACTGCCCCCCGTGCTTATATATATAGATCGAGATACGCTCATGCCTGACCCGGTTACACGCGATTGTAATAGAGCCCGTGGCTCATGCAAAATATCCCAATCATGTGACCAAGATATGCTTCTGGCCATGAGGAGGGGTTGCAACTGGAACTGACAGAATGTACGGAGCACGGCGTTGCTCCTGGAAAGATAAAGTGAAAGAATGGCCCCTGTTGTGCAGAGTGCTTGCGGTTATCTCGAAGTGTCGCAGGCTGTATGTACTGTACTGTACTCCCAACATGATATTGTTCCCTATCTGAATATTATTTCGCCTTGGATGGATAAAGATGTTTCAAACCCCGAGTCTTGAGAACTTATACCGGAGACTTCGCGAGATTGATGTTTTCATCGAGATCTGCCCGGCAATGAAGGTACCTGCATATCCTGTACAGATCACAATGACCAGTCCTAGAGGAAGCGAAGCGTGACGAACGAATCGTCGTGAGAGAGCGGATGGAACCTGGGGACGCTTACCTAAGCCGGTTCTTCGGTCTCATGTGGCTTTTCCCGTGCCTGCGAGGGTCGGCCGGGCCTGGAGTCGATCGCCTGCTGCAATATTATAATTTTCTCACATCTTGCCCCCTTCGATCCTCATCTGCCTCGAGCAGCTCGAGAACTAATCAAATAGCGCGTCTCGTCTAGTGGTACCTTGCATGGTCCCTCGTTATTCTCGTTCAACCTGACCTCGCTCCCACCCCTGAACGCGCCCGGGATCCTCTCCCCAACACAAGTCCGTATACATGACGTCTTTGTTGACACGCACCACCGACTCTCAATCCCCTCGAGGCTACTCCGAAAAGACCAAATACCTACCCGTGAACCTTCTGTAACGGCGTCTCCGGGAAGAATTCACTCCGCGACGCTGTACGGCGGCGCTCTCCGAGGCGTTCGCAACTTCCGTGTTTTCTGGACCGACTAGACCCCCGCGGCCGCTTGCGCTCCTTTTAGCCGTCCCCTTTGGAAATCGAAACTCGTGCCGGTGGAGACGGGTGAACGGCCCTCAAGTGTATGGGGTATAGGCCATCATGGCTCCTGGAGGTGGAGGAAATATCAAGGTGGTGGTGAGAGTTCGGCCTTTCAATAGTCGAGGTGAGTTCGAATTGCTCCTCTTCTTCTCCTCACCTCCCTCACCCCTTTTTCGACTCCCAGCTAACGCAAGCAATTCTGTACTTTCCAGAAATCGAACGAGGCGCAAAATGTATTGTGCATATGAAAGATACCCAGACCGTCCTCACGCCGCCACCCGGTGCTGTCGATAAATCACGAAAAGCCGCTGGTGGAAAGCAGGCCGTCGAAGGACCTAAGACGTTCGCATTCGACAGATCATACTGGTCCTTTGACAAGAATGCCCCTAATTTCGCGAGCCAAGATAACCTATTCGATGATCTGGGTACGCCACTTCTGGACAATGCCTTCGGAGGTTACAACAATTGTATCTTTGCCTACGGTCAGACCGGTTCGGGAAAGTCGTATTCGATGATGGGATATGGCAAGGAATACGGTGTCATCCCACGAATTTGCCAGTCGATGTTCGAGCGCATCAAGGAGATTCAGCTAGACAAGAACCTGGGCTGTACGGTGGAAGTGTCGTATCTGGAGATCTACAACGAGAGGGTTCGCGATCTGCTGAACCCCTCGAATAAGGGCAACTTGAAAGTCCGCGAGCATCCGTCAACCGGTCCCTATGTCGAGGATTTGGCCAAACTGGTGGTGCGCTCGTTCGAGGAAATCGAGAACTTGATGGATGAAGGAAACAAGGCCAGAACCGTCGCCGCTACCAACATGAACGAGACCTCCAGTCGATCCCATGCGGTTTTCACCCTAACTCTCACCCAGAAGCGGCATGATGCGGAGACGTCGATGGACTCGGAGAAGGTATCAAGAATCAGCCTGGTCGATCTCGCGGGTTCAGAAAGAGCGAACTCGACCGGAGCGACCGGAGCTCGATTGAAAGAGGGTGCGGAGATTAACCGTTCGCTTTCAACACTGGGCCGTGTCATTGCTGCTCTCGCGGACGTGGCTGCTGGCAAGAAGAAAAATGCGTCGATGGTACCCTACCGTGACTCGATTCTTACGTGGCTACTTAAAGATTCTCTCGGAGGTAATTCCATGACGGCAATGATTGCTGCAATCTCACCAGCAGACATCAACTTTGAAGAGACTCTCGGTACTTTGCGATATGCCGACTCCGCGAAACGTATCAAGAACCACGCAGTCGTGAACGAAGATCCTAATGCACGGATGATCAGAGAACTAAAGGAAGAGCTGGCGCAATTGAGATCCAAGCTTGGACCGGCAGTGGGTGCCGTGGGTGCCGGCGGAGCGGCGGCTGCAGGCGGAGTATCTGTTGTTGAAGAATATCCCCCGGACACTCCGCTAGAGAAGCAGATGGTTTCCATTCAACAGGATGATGGCTCCGTAACCAAGGTCAGCAAGGCTGAGATTGTGGAGCAGCTCAACCAAAGCGAGAAGTTATACAAAGACTTGAACCAGACTTGGGAAGAGAAGTTGGTGAAAACGGAGCAGATACACAAAGAACGAGAGGCCGCTCTGGAAGAACTGGGAATCAGTATAGAAAAGGGCTTCATCGGACTCAGCACGCCCAAGAAGATGCCGCATTTGGTCAACCTGAGTGATGACCCGCTGCTCGCCGAGTGTCTTGTTTACAACATCAAACCGGGAACGACTATGGTTGGAAACATGGAACAGGGAAGCCACGTGGAGATACGATTGAACGGTTCTAAGATTCTCGCTAACCATTGTACGTTTGACAATGTGGATAATATCGTCACCGTTGTGCCCAGTGAAGGTGCCGCCGTCATGGTCAACGGGTTACGCATAGACAAGCCAACACGCCTCAAAAGCGGCTTTCGAATAATCCTGGGCGATTTTCATATCTTCCGATTCAACCACCCCCAAGAAGCTCGGGCCGAGCGAGTAGAGCAGAGTTTGCTGCGACACTCGGTTACTACAAGCCAGCTAGGATCTCCTGCCCCAAACAAAACGCACGATCGCAGCTTGAGCAAGACCGGTTCGGAGATCGACGGGGACTCCAGTAGGGCCGATTCGCCAATGCCTTCGCAGCCCGGTCGCGAGTCTGATTGGTTTAACGCTCGCCGAGAAGCCGTCAGTGCTGTGCTGGGGCCTGATCATATTTCCCACATGCCTGATGATGAGTTGGATGCCCTGTTTGAAGACGTGCAAAAAGTTAGAAACACTCGCCGGGGACTTGCCGAGAACGAAGAGGACTCTGATTCGCTTAGCTCGTTTCCTGTCCGAGACAAGTACATGTCCAACGGTACTATCGATAACTTCTCGTTGGATACGGCTATCACCATGCCGGGAACTCCCCGCCAACAGGAAGACGAGGAGGGCCAAAATGGAGGTGATACGACGCTGCAGTCTGTACGCCAGGATATGCAGCGCCAGCTGGACCGACAGAAGGAGGAGTACCAGGATAAGTTAAGAAACGCGGAGGTTTCATCTAGCCAGGGCACCGACGACATCCGCTCCGAAAAGACTCGCATGGAAGTGGCTCTGCGCACGGCCAAAGAAGAATTTGAGGAACAACTGAGAAAACAAAAGGAAGAATTCGAGTCTCACATGAAAGACATGGGCCAACCGGTGCCCAAAATTTACGAGAATGGCTTTGAAAAATTGGACCCAAGGGAGATAGAAATTGCGCATTCCGTCTTTCGCCATTGGACGCAACAAAATTACGTTCGCATGGCAGAGAACGTACTCCAGCATGCATCGTTGCTGAAGGAGGCTCAGGTGATGAGCCAGATAATGGATAAGAACGTCGTTTTCCAATTTGCGGTTGTCGATCATGGGCATAACATGGCGTCCTCGTACGATCTGGTCTTAAACGGTATCTCTGGTGATGAAGATGTTGTGCTTGACGAGGCCAAGAAACCCTGCATCGCAGTGCGCGTAATCGATTTCAAGCAGTGCGTGATCCACCTCTGGTCTCTCGAGAAGCTCCAGCGCCGTCTTCAGTCTATGCGTCAACTGCACCAGTACATTGACCGGCCAGACTATATTCAACACTTTAGACTGGAGAACCCTTTCTCGGAGCCCTGCTCCCCACAGTATTCGCTGGTGGGTGACGCTGATATCCCACTGACGGCGGTGTTTGAGACACGAGTGCAAGACTTCTCCGTTGAAATCACTTCGCCCTATACACAGAACGTGATCGGCATCATTAGACTGTCCTTGGAACCATCCTCAGCTCAAGCACCATCATCCACTCTGAAGTTCAACGTTGTCATGCGTGATATGGTTGGTTTTGCCGAATGGGAGGGGACGGAGGTCCACGCCCAACTCTTCGTGCCAGGAATATCCGAGGAGGGAGGTGCCACCACCACCCAGATGATCAGTGGGTTTGATGAATCTCCTGTCCGCTTCGAAAGCGTTCATAGTATGAGCCTACCGCTGTCCAGCCCGCGAAGTGCGGCCCTGAAGGTTTGCGTGTACGCGCGAGTGACACCCATGCACATGGACAAGCTTCTCAGCTGGGATGACATGCGTGACTCGGCAGAACCAGCACCCCAGAAGCGTAAAACCCCTCGCATCGCGGAGTCTGAATTCTTCTCGGAAGAACGACACGATGTTTTCGCTCGGATGCAAATACTGGAGCTGGCCGAAACCGGCGAGTACCTTCCTGTCGAGGTGGTCCAGAGCAGCAGTCTTGATGTTGGGACGTATCAACTCCACCAGGGACTTCAACGTCGGGTGCTGGTAAACTTGACCTATAGCTCCACCGAGAGTCTTCCTTGGGACAACCTCACCCACATTCGAGCCGGCTCAGTGCGGCTGCTAGACCCATGGGGCAAGATTCCCGACCAGGATCTTCAGACGCCGGACGTTCCGTTAAAGTTCGTTCAGGAACCGATGGTGAAAGACAATGCTGATGGAACATCCAACGTTACGTTGATCGCCCAATGGGACTCCAGTTTGCATGGTTCTCTGCTCCTCGACCGAGTCACTGCCGACAAGTATCGCGTGCAGGTTACAGTCCGGTGGGATCTCATTTCATCTCGCTTGCAGGATCCTGTGTCTTTTGATGTAGACTTGACGCTCCAAATTCAGAGTCGAACCTATGTGCGCCCGCAGTCCATGTTCAAGCAGTTCTTCAATTCCACTCGAATTGTACATTCCACGGTTCGCATGTTCTCCTTGGCCGTTCGACCCGTGTCTGCCAAACGTGCTGCGGACCTTTGGCGTATGAACACTCAGAATGATTACGTGAAGGGTGAGGAGCTCTTGACGACGTGGTCGCCGCGCAAAGTGTCACTGGTACGTGACTACATCGCAGCTCGCAAGCGGCGTCGACGAGTTGCCGAATTGAATGCCGCCAAAGGAGCCCTCAGCGCGAGTAGCCTGGTGGCATCGCCTCCACGGAGCGGCCGATCCACCCCCCTTCGCGGCCAGGAGAACCCAGAGCGAAAAGCCAAGTTGCTTCGGAAGTACGTTGAGCTTTGGACCACGAAGACCGATCCGATCGAGGCGATCCTTGTCCGAAGCAATACGGAGCCTCCTGACGGGGGCGCGGCGTTTGCCTCGCGGACGCAGCCATCCTCGGGCGATGATTCCAGCTCTATCTCTGATGAGGCATCGCTGAAGCCG
Organism: Aspergillus ostianus; assembly: GCA_025592935.1. Lineage (NCBI taxonomy): Eukaryota > Fungi > Ascomycota > Eurotiomycetes > Eurotiales > Aspergillaceae > Aspergillus > Aspergillus ostianus. Next base: position 17,595 of record JANFQY010000154.1, on the reverse strand, counting down.
CGCTTCATTGCAACCATTCAGACCCTTCCAAAGAATGCATCTTCTTCTAAGAACGGATATCTGTTAACACCAGACGATACCAACAGTCACTGGGTTCGACGCTTTGTAGAACTTCGTCGGCCTTACCTTCACGTATACTCTGTTCCCGATGGGGATGAGATCAATGCCATCAACTTGCGACACTCACGTGTGGATCATGCCCCTGATTTTGCACGCCTTCTTGATGGCCCAGGAGCGCGGGGCGACAATGGCTCGTCGCCCAAGGGACGGCCGAATGTATTTGCGGTGTATGGAGCGCAGAACACCTTCCTCTTTGCCGCTCGTACCGAAGCCCAGAAGGTTGAATGGATCTTGAAGATCGACGAAAGCTACTTCAGTCACGGGGGTAAGGCACCGATCAACGGGTCTGGATGAAGTGCGCCACAACTCTTATTCTGTCGATATCCGCAGCGATCGATTATAATTGGAACGATTTTTGCCGACGTTACGCAAGCGATGCATTGAACATACGATTCTACTTTCTTGCTTCATTGGTTGCATTTGAATGGTTCGGCTTTCACTTTTACCCTTATCTTTTCTCTCGCATGGTCATGGGCAGGCGAGGTCCACCCTACGCTCTCTCGCTTTTCTCATCAGATCGAATTGTTTTTGCGCCTCACACCCAGGCCTGGAGTCTGTCCATCTTTTGTTGATCACCGTTTCCCTTCGTTTTGATATACTTTTGTGATTGATTGGTTTAAAGATACCCCCTGAATATACCTGCCCCTTAGTACACATGCGATCTCCCTGTATATAGTTGAAGTTACCCTCCCCTATCTGCAAGACATAGACGTGATCGGTCGGCAAGCGATGATATACGAGGCCCTCTGTGTCCGCAGGCGGCGGTGGCCGTTGTTTGTTGATTTTTTCTTTTTCTTTTTCCAAAGTGAAAGCTGAATACACTCCGAGTGAACCATTGGACATTGATTTTATTATTTGGCGAAAGATCCATGGATTCTGCAATCAGTATTATGCATATCGCTATCCAGTTCGTTGTGTGCAGTACAGCGGATGCCCCAGTGATAACGAATTGATGATCTCATTGATGTGATGCTGTTGCCATGGGAACCGCAACAGCCTCAGGACTGTCATGTCTAACTGCATCACCTTCAACTGACCTACCACATTCTTATTCTTAACTTAAATCATTTTTATTCCTCACTAGAAGAACATTCTTACTGATAAAGCTTCTGATCGACATGACAGTTGCTACATGAGTGACACATTTGCCTAGAGAAACTAGCAGCGGGATATATAGACGGAATCTCAATCAACAACGTCACCACTCAACGCTCACCAGCCCCAACAGTATATACACCGTATATATACAGCATATACACCTCAATCTCAATGCGCTGGACGCAAACCAACCAGACCCGAACGACATGGCTCCGTTTTGTCGGCATCGGCGCCATTTTGACCCTATTGATCGTCGCATTCCTGCTCTTTAGCGACCGCCTCTCCACTTCCGCCACGAAATATATTCTAAAAACGGCCGATAAGTCACCGCTGGAATGTCCGTCGGCGGTTTCAAATATTACACAATGGGAGTTCCATACTCAGAGAGATGCGAATGATCATGGTCTTTCGGATGAGCAGTGTCGGGTCGCGTTCCCGAAACTGTTTGTGGAGCTGGATAAGTCTGCTGAGGGGAGGAAGGAGAAGAAGATTATGTTTCAGGAAGTGAATGGGGTATCTGTTGAGGATGGGATGGTGAGGGCGGTTGTGCAAGATGGGGAGGTAAGATCATAATTCCTGCGGGGGCGATGATCTGTGGATTTTCGACGGTGTAGACTATACGTGGACTCCTACGCTAATACATGGCTGCAATAGTTATATATTGTCGATTTCGGCGCCATGCCGGCAACATTCACCCGTGGCAAAGCGACCCTGAACTCGCTGCACCGGGCGCTGGCTTCGTTCCCCGACAGTCGCAACCTACCGAACATCGAATTCGTCTTGACGACCGAGGACTACAGCACAGGCGACGGTCCCATCTGGTCCTACTCCAAGAAAGACGAGGACACGAACGTCTGGCTCATGCCAGACTTCGGATACTGGTCGTGGCCGGAGGTCAAGATCGGCTCGTACAAGGACATCCGCGCACGTATCGCCTCCGTGGACGACGGCGACTCCTCATCACCAAACGCCCAGCACGGGCTTTCCTTCCAGTCGAAGAAGAAACAGCTCGTCTGGCGCGGCAGCGTCGCCACGAACCCGCAATTGCGCGGCAAACTACTCAAAGCCGCCCAGGGCAAGAGCTGGGCCAGCATCCGCGTTATCGACTGGGACGACGAGAACGATCTCCAGTACAACCTGCTCCCGATGGAAGAGCACTGTCGGTACATGTTCCTGGCGCATGCGGAGGGCCGCAGCTTCTCCGGCCGCGGCAAGTACCTGCTCAATTGTCGGTCTGTGACGATCGCGCATCAGCTGGCGTGGAAGGAGGTGCATCATGCGGCGCTCATCGCGTCGGGTCCGGAGGCGAACTATGTGCAGGTGCAGAACGACTTCTCGGATCTGGAGAGGAAGGTCGAGTTTCTGATTGATAATCCCGAGACGGCGCAGCGGATCGCGGAGAATGCGGTTAGGACGTTTCGTGATCGGTATTTGACTCCTGCGGCGGAGTCGTGTTATTGGAGGGAGTTGATCAGACGGTATGCGGATTCTTGTGAGTTCGAGCCAGTGCTGTTTGGGATGATGGAGGATGGGAGGAAGGAGGCTAGAGGGACGCCGTTTGAGACGTGGGTTTTGACGGGGTGAGGGAGGGATTGCATCTTGGGTGTATAGGAGTTGGGAGTCTGTATGATGTTATGGCTATGATCTACTTTTTATATAAAATGATTCTATGAATATCGGACGAACAATAACAAGACGGAGGGTTGGCCTTAGGGCTCGGGAAGTGAGTTCCCCAGGCATCCATCTCAACGTGACTTGTTCTCTTCTCATTTCTTCTACTCGTCTCCCAGTCTTCTTCTCGTCTCGCTCCTCTCACATCAGCACAGTCATCCGCATTGACATCATTGTGCATCTTGCCCCCATCATTCTTCACATGGAATGCACCGTGATCATGGGTGTCAATGCCCCCTTACTGAAACTGGCAAGAGACCCAACGTGAGCACTTCAATCCCCATGTCGGTGTCTCCAGATGAACTTTCGAAACCCGACCCGAATGAGACCCGATACTTTCCGTTGTTGATCAAGTCATTCCATTCGCAAGGCTATAATCTTACTGTACTAACAAGTGTCGATCCCTAGGAAGTAAGTCACGGTGCCCAAAAAAACAGGCGTCCCGCGACCCGTGGTTCAGGCTCTCCCCCCCACAGAGCCAATGGTGATTGAAATAGAGTGTGCACGAAATAACTAGCCAAAACTAATTTACTGACTAAAGTCCATCTCCCCACAATTCGAGCCTTGCTGCTGGGACATACATACCGACTCAATAATGAGCTTCGCGAAGCTGAGATTTCAGACGACGGGCCTCGGCAAAGGCGTCAGTGCGACCATTTCTGCGGGGTAAAGCCACGATAAGAAAAGTCCGGGGTACTTCGTGCTCGGCAATGGCTCACACGACTCTTCTTTGTTGGATGGTTAAATCGCTCATCTGATGGATGGGAAGTTCTCGACAAAGAGTCGCCTGGTCTGTTGTCCTTCCGCTTTGGACGGAACGCGGAACGGCTCCTATTTGCGACAATTCGACAATTCACCCGCGTCTTGGCCTTGTTCAGAGATATTATCGAGAGACACGACTAGACCGATCTTTTCCCGGATCTTAAAAAAGAGTTTTGATCTAGTAGATTATTTTCCGCGGTTGGACCTGGCAAGACAGACAACAAAGCCCCATGGAGCCCAATCTACCCATACGCAAGGGGTAAAGGTCTGAGACAAAGAGTATCTGGCGAGATCTGCATAGCGGATTGACAGGAGGACACAGGTGAGAGTGGAGTTGCCCAAGGTCATGGACCCTGTCGGCGGTAGCCTGTTGGTCGGCTGGATTCGAGGATCTGCCATACCTCTCGCGAGGCTTTTCAAGTTACTCGAGTCGAGTCAACGACGGCGTCCGGTGAGCTTGTGCACCTTCGATTCTTGAATGAGCAGCAATGAAAGGGCTCGTAAGTTGGCATCGGGACTACGATTGGACTGGACCGTCGACAGCCGGATGCACGATGTGACATCACCAAGTGATCCCCCCCCCCCCATTTTAGGGTCAGGGTCGTGGACTTGGTTGGATCCGAACCTGGCCCCGAGCCAAGGAAACACGACGTTTTGGATTGGAAGCGATCCCTTCCTGCCATGTGTCTTGCGCCTTATGGATTGTCTGGTAGCCGCTTCCCATTGATCCGAACATTAATTCCATTTTACGGTACGAATAAGAAAGTGCACTTACCACTTGTACAGCCTCCCCGACAGTTGGCTTCTAATTTCCGAAAAGGGGAAATGTGGAGAAATTCGAGTCAATTTCGAATGGGGAAAAGAACCAAAAAAGAAAAAGCACAAGAAACGAGGACCAATGGAAAAGAAAGGATCGGCGATCAGAGATCACAAGCTTGCATTCCTGCCAAGAGGAGCCAGTCTGCCTTTCGACTTCACGGCTTCCGAAGGCGTCTGACAAGACTCCGTTGGCACTGAAGCCAGATGTCTAGGGGAATTTTAATCCCGACGTGTATGATCGAATATGCCTGACTGGCTGACTCCTCGCTGTGGTTCCTGTCAGCGAAGGGGGATTTGAGGGCTCCCCCTATCAGCAGACGGAAGATCCTCCTTGACACAAGGAAAAGACAAAGGGGGGGAAAAAGTTGTAATACATCCAAGAGGTGACGGCACAGCATATGCAGTGTGAGAAAAATTACAAGAACTCTCAGGGGCGAAAAATCTGGGTTGTAGCGGTCTGCTCTGCATTGCCCTTGCGTCGCTTATCCATTCTGTTCTTTACTTTCGATGCTCTTGATCCACAAGCTTCGCCATGGAGGATCCAACACCGACGATTTCGGTACAGACTGACTCAACCCAGACAGCTTCTAGTGAAGTCATTGATGGGAAGATCAGCCGCCATCCAGGGTCATCACCGCTTGGCTCACCATGGCTGCCCACCGTGATCGACGCCCAACTAACAACTAGGAAATGAATACTCGGCAAATCAGCGTCGGCCCGAATCAAGACCATTCCCGCATCCGGAAATATTCAAACATCCTGGGATCGCTTCGTATTGGCGCCACTTCGCACCGTCCGGCACCGCCGTGAGTAAGTTGACATGATTTTTGGGCGGGCTAGTCACGTCGACCTTTTTACCCAAATTTCAAATCTGCTGTAGCAGAGCCTAGTGACCGAGCGTAGTGCCGTGATCAACCGGTGCCTGTCAATTGCCCCGGAAGAATCGAAGTTTGGACAGCCTTGCGGGACTTGCATGCAGAAGGGTCGCTCAAAGCGTCCAGACATTGCCACGCCAGTCAAGATCCGCTCCCAGTGTCAGGGACTATTCGCCCCAATTTGCTCTTTGATTTGATCCACTAACCTCCGAAGCTATGTCAAATGGCGTTCTGCTACTGATCCCCCACTTTCCGGCTGATTGTTCCTTCCAAGGCTTGGCGATGCGTCCCATACTTGGTCCAGCAGACCCAGTCGCCATTTGGCTGCCTGCCTATCAAATGACTGATGATTTCGTCTACCGGACCAAACCTTCCTAATTACCCTATTCCACTCTGGGACCAAATGCGATCAATAAGAAATGGTACGGGGGCCGATCACCTACTTCCTCCGAGAGGAGGGGGTGATTGTCAAGTATTAAAAGGCTTGACGCATCCTGGAAATTCACATACCATGCTGTAGACATTCCTTTGATCATTCTCGGCCATTGTTTGCGTGCCTCCCAGTATCTTTTCTTACCTGCTGACATTCTTCCTTTTTCTTTTTGACGGCCTGGGTTTTGTGTTCCGTGGACGTCTAGTCTACTAGCCATGTGGTGTTCTCGACTATCCTCATGGACTCTGGGCCTAGCCCTGGTGACAGGGGCATTGGCTTCCCCCTTTCAGAAACGAGCAGCAGGGGCTCGCATGGCTATCAATTCCGACTTTCCTGACCCCAGCTTTGTGGAAACCCCCGACGGAACGTGGTATGCTTTTGGCACCAATGGAAACGGGAAGCGTGTGCAGGTCGCTACTTCGCCGGACTTCAAGACATGGACTCTCACAGACAAGGAAGCACTACCTACTCTTGCGGGATGGGAGACCGAAATTGATCATTGGGCTCCTGACGTAGTTCAACGGGTATGTCTTCAGCCAAGCAATCTAGAACTCTTCCAGACACTAACAAACTATACAGAAAGATGGAAAGTACGTACTGTACTACTCCGGCGAAGCCAAAGAAATGGTCAGGCACCACTGTGTCGGAGTCGCCGTCTCCGAAGGCACTGATCCAGCCGGCCCCTACATCCCCAACCCCGAACCTCTCTCCTGCCGCCTCGACCAAGGCGGCTCAATCGACCCCGCCGGCTTCCTCGACAAGGATGGTAGCCGGTACGTCGTCTTTAAAGTCGACGGCAACAGCATCGGCAACGGCGGCGACTGCAACAACGGCGTCGAGCCCTTGAAACCGACCCCCATCCTTCTGCAGAAAGTCAAGGAGGACGGTTTCACCCCCGACGGCGCAGCCGTGCAGATCCTGGACCGCGACGCCAGCGACGGACCGTTGGTCGAGGCGCCCAACCTCATCTTACACGGTGACACCTACTTCCTATTCTACTCCACCCACTGTTTCACCGACCCCAAGTACGATGTGCGCTATGCGACCTCAAAATCCATCACGGGGCCGTATGTCAAGAACGGCCACAAGCTTTTCAAAACAGGTGATTATGGCTTGACTTCCCCGGGGGGAGGCACGGTCTGTGGCTGTGGGGATCGGATCCTGTTCCATGGGTTCTGTGCCGAGAACAAGCGATGCACATATGCTGCGGATCTTTCGATCCAGGGAGATCAGGTTACAGTTCTATGATAGATTCTTGAATATATTGCTTTCTGAATTGTTAATGTGGCATGATTTGATTTCATGGCGGGCATGGATTAAGTGCCGCCGTTTCTTTACCTTTCTTTCTGGAAATTACTTTGAATGACTGAACTTGAACTACCTTTCCATGTATACAAAATCGCTGTGGGAAATACGGCATTCTTTGAAAGATCTGACTTGGCTTGCAGGTTCCTATTTTAGTACTGATGAAAGGCCTTGGACATGAATTTTATGGTTGCCACAGCGTCTACGTTTTGAGGAAAAGAGATTCAATCCGGGACACAGTTCAATATTAAGGTGATGAGATTGATGCTTTCTACATGGAGGAGAGAAGGGTATCTAGTTCTAATGTTTGTCTCCATCTATCCAATCTTAGGGAAACAGCTAAACGCCTGATGCGGCCAGAGGATTCTCCTTCTCCTTGCGCTTCGACCGGGCGCTTTCCACCCATGCCTCGACACCCTTGATGGCGCTCTCAGGATCATCCTTGTGATTCAGAAGATATCCCTGAATCTCAGCAGCCGTGAACTCCGCTGGTGGCACACGCAATGCGAACTCCGAAGCCAGCCCCTGGACCTTTTCGCGCGAAATGCGATGCCATGGGGCCTGGATGATATCGCCGTTTTCCTTTTGCTTCTCCTTTTCCAACGCCAGGGCTCTTCCCCTGGGTAGTCGCACGTCGCCCTCGAGGGACGAATAAATGGCCGTGAAGAGCTCCCTGATGTCCTCAGTCTCGGCGTACCCGAACTCCACAGACATATCCACGCGTCCGGGACGAAGCAGCGCCGCGTCCAACTTATCCGGGTGATTGGTCGTCATCACGAGAATCCGACCTTCGCTCGCCGCGACGCCGTCGATGACATTCAGCAGTCCGGATAGCGACACGCCGGGCTTCACAGTCGTGGTTGTCTCCTCTGACGACGAGTCTGACTTCTCCTTCTGCTCCCCGCCCTTGTCTCCATCCCCCAATGTCCGCTCCTTCACCATCCCGGCGCAATCCACGTCCTCTAGGAGCACAATGCACCGCCGTGGGAGCTCGTGAAACAGGCTCATCAAGTCATCCTCGCCGAAGCTCTTCGAACTCAGATTGAGCAGATACAGCGACAACCCCAACATGCCGGACGCCGCGAAGCACAAACTCGTCTTGCCCGTCCCCGGCGGCCCATGCAGCAAATAACCCCGACGATACGGGATCCCGCGATTCGAATACCAGCGTCTCGTCCGGGGATGCAAATACTCCTTGATATCATCGATGAACGCCTGCTTGCGCTCGGCCGCCAACACCACCGTCGACAGCGGCCTCGGCGCCCGCGACATACACCTCGTCCAGTCGACATACTCGCCGGGCGATTTCTGCGCACGATAGATCACCGTCGTATTCAAGTCCCGGGCTACATAGGCCCTCTGCGCCTCCACCAACAACTCCTTCAGGATGGCCGGATCACGGCCCAAACACGCCAGGTAGAGCTTCTCGGGAGCCATGCGGGTATAGAGACTCGCAGTACTCTTATTCGTATCCTCCTTGACACGCATGAACGCCAACAACCGCCTCCGGAACCAGAAATAGTGCGTGCCCTCCGCCGGCGTGAACCGCAATCGTTTGTACTTATCGCGGTTCTTCGCTTTCGCCCAGTACGCGTCAAACGAGACCAGCACGTTCCCGTCGGCGTCATACTCATCCTCTTCAGACTCCTCGTCCTCCGACTCCGAGTCATAGTACGAGCGGCTGGCGGATCCGCCCGTGCGCGTACCTGCCACGAAATGCGTCGTGCGATTCGTGAACGGCTGCTGCGCCAGCCAGAACATCAGGTAGCTGTAGATTTCATCGTCGAGGCGGATCTCGGCTTTCGAGACGCAGTGGGTTTCGATGAGGTGTTGGATTCGTGAGAAGGTGTATTTTAGGGACGCGAGGAGGACGACGCATGCGAGGACGTAGGGTAGGTATCGCGTTGGGTCGATGTGGAGGTGGTTGATCAGGATGCGGGAAATGAAGGAGTAACCTGGGATGAAGGCTTCGAGGATGGCGGTGTCGGAGGGAGTGAGGATAGAGGAGGAGGAGTTGGAGGTAGGGTTGCTGGTGAGGTTTGCCATGATGGAACGAACAGAGGTGTGAGTATGATAACCAGAAAGGCAAGTATGGTATGGAAGGAGAGAAGATGATAAGAATGAGCCCTAGGTATATCAAGAGCCAATGTGCAAGCAAATAAAAAACAAATCCCCCAACACCCTCTATACCGGAGAAAGCCGATTCAATGAATCCACGAAGAAGACGCGAAACAGCCACCTCTTTATATGTCCATCTATCAGACGATCAAACAAGACAATCGCCGCAGTCACAGAGAAAAAGAAAAAAAAAAAAAAAAAAAGCAACCTCCGGTCCAGCCTCATACTGTACAATCCAACGCCCAGGCAAAAATAGGCACCCCACACAACAAAACCAAGCCGCTGCCTAACAGCATCCTTCCTCCTAAACGATCTGCAACATTCAATCTAACCCAATCATCCATCCAATGAATTATCCTTCAGTTCCACAACGATGTGACTAACAAGTCCTGCATTCCTTTGCCACAGTCATTGCATAGTGTAGGCGCGCAAGGCTGGCACAGTGGGCCCCCCCGTTGACTCACGATCGGCATCTCGATTGGGGGTATGATTAACTTCGTATACTGTAGGCAGTACGTAGGCTAGAAGTGCACGGTTCATCTGCGTGGTGGTGCAGGATTTTTTAGTTGCTTTGTTCAGCTGTGATCTTCTGGTGGATGCACGGGTGCCTAGGTGCCTGGGGGCCGAGGGTACGGGTGCCTGGGTGTTTGTGCCTGAGGCTTATGGTTTGGGATCCATGCCTAGATCATGTGCCTGAGAATTGATATTTTCATCTAAATCAATATGCATCTACATAGCACGGAGTTCTTTTTCTCTTGCTGAATTGTTTCCTCGGTATTCTGCTCGATTACGGTTTATTTAAACATGTAGCTGCATCGGCTTATTTGTTCGATGAAGTTGACATGTTTCATTCTGCCGCAACAACTAATGGCCCCCTTCTTTTTTGTTCTCCCCTGTAAATTTCCCAGATAGCAGCACAATAATGTTGACGGAAAATGATTCCAAATGAGAACATAGATCGATCCCCTCGAAACTAGCCATTACTGTCGCTTGACGTTTATGTGGGCCTCTATTCTCTGAAAGCATGTCAATACTAGCGCGGCTGCTAGAATGGCGCAGTCGAGGGGTTTGGGCGTAAAGCTGCCATGGTTCTTGGACATTCTACGAGGCGTCTTTCTGCCCTTGTTCCACCAGAGTTGTACTTTGTCACCATAGGCGCCGTGACTTCTCTAAACAGCGTGATGGTGGCAGAGGCTCTAAAAGATCGATGCGCGTTGAAACGCGCAGGCTCACCCAATTATATGGTGATTTCAAGAAGACCTGGATGGGGCTTTGATAGAGCCACTAAATTGAGGACCAATCCTTTCTTCCTGGTGATCATGGTTCGTCAGAGAAACGCCAGACGGCGCACGCGAGAGAAAGGTGACCCAACTGCTGATAATTAGCTCAGCTCAGCCCAGCTCTGCAGACAAACAAACGTACCTCCAGGTGAGGTTTGATTTGTATCGTGCCAGCTTGTAACACCCAACATGATTATTCGGGAGAGATTCAATGATCAACATAAGAGCAAGGAGAAGAAAAGAGAATAAAATGAAAAGAAGCAAATGAACGGAGTAGCCGCTAACAAGCCAGCGGTGATATATCGCCAAAACAGAATGGGTATCTTGAAATATTATTGCCGGCCAATGCCGCATGGCATAGACGCATAGGCGCAAGAAAACGAGCCAAATGGAACAGAATATATAAAAATCACATCTAGGTGATCAATCCGAGGTCCAAAAATTGTCTTTGATCGTCTCATACGTATCGGTCGCCCAATCCTTAGCGTCCTCTAGCTTGCCCCAGAGAGTCCCCCACCAGGTTGGGCCTTTCTCGTCATCGCTTTCCGGGTTGGATTCCGGTTGCGGTTGGGGTTCTTTGCTGGGCGTAGGTTGTTCAGAGGGAATGGTAACAGGAGTCTTCGTAGGAGTCACAATGGCAGTAGGGCTACTGGCGGGAGGGTCGGGAGGATTGTCAAGAGGAGGCGAATTTTCATCCGAATGGATCCCAACCGGCTTCAGAGGAAGACGCAGGGTTCCGTTGTTGGGGAGAGGAGTGATACCAAGGGTATCGCAAATGATGTTGTATACATTGACGTTTTCTGCAGGAGTTAGAAAATCCACTAAAGGTAATAGCATGGGGGTACTCACGGAAAGGCTCTAGGCGGCTATTGCGTTCATGAGGGAACGAAGGCCCCCTAGCGACAAAGATGGCCCGCATGAGAGGGTGTTCATGATCGTAGCCATGGATACCTTTGGGATGGTAGTCCTCTCCTTTCTCCAGGGCCTGTTCAGCATCGAAGTCAGGCCGCTCAACAATCGCCCATCCAGTTTTCGGGATGACCCAGAGGGGAGCTATGCGATCGTTGTTCTTGAAGTGGTAGCGTTCCGGCATGGTGTCTCGAGTATAAACCTCCACGGCATCGGAGTAGTTTGCAGCGATGTTTTCTAGCTGGTCCTGGAGGGTCTTCAGATCCTCTTCCCGCTTAGGGCGTATTCCACGTAGCGGCCACCCATCGATACGATCAACAAGATCCATATCTATCAAGTCGTCCAGCTGAACCAACCGCTCCGTGGAGGTTGAAGCCATGCCATGGTCAGACACGATCACAACGTTCACGATCTCCGTGAGGTTCCGGTCTTGGAGGCCAGAGAAAAGGTTTCCAAGCATGGTGTCGACACTGGAGATTGTGCCACGAATCTCTGTGCTGTTCGGGCCGTATTTGTGACCATGCGCATCAACATTGGGCACGTAGAAGGCAATGAACTGCGGCCGCTCTGGGGTATCCAAGGACTCATCCTCGGAGCCCGGCATGTCAAGAAACTCCAACACACGATTGACCTTCCGCGGTAGAGTCTCAGACCCGTTGTACTCATCCAAGAGACTAGGTTCTACATCCCCAATATGTGCCTCCGAGCCGGGCCACATGTGGATAGCGGTCCTCAGTCCCTGGTTCTCGGCGGTCATCCACACAGGCTCGGCATTCCACCACTTGGGCTGCATGCTGACGGATGGGTGCGTGTAATAGAACTCTTCTTGCAGGTTCGGGTCCCAAAATGTATTTCCCACGATCCCATGGCTTTCCGGATATAAGCCTGTAACGAGAGTGAAGTGGTTCGGAAACGTGACACTAGGAAAGCTGGGTAGCATGTATTGCGGAGAGACGCCGTCGGCAATGAAGGCATTTAGTGTTGGCGTTAGACTTCGGTTGAGGAAGTCGGCTCTGAAGCCATCGAGCGAGATTAGGATAGTGGTGGGTGCGAACAGGGCGGACCCGTTTGAGAGAAGGGGAGGCGGTCGCGAATGCGAGGCACGGAATTTCGTCGAGGCTTTATAGGCACCCAGTAGGCAGATGAGGAAAAGAACGAAAATGGCGGAAAAGAGTAGCGCAAGCTTGCGCCACGAGACAGGGCGCGTCTGCGGGAAAGATAAGGTCACATTAGCTAGATCAATAATCAACGATATCACAGCTCATACCTCTTCATGTGTATATTTCTCTTTGACGGGTTGTCCCAAATCAGAAGAAGAGGCGGAGCTAAGCAGAGAACTCTCATCTTCCCGGTGACCTTCCTCCATTTCATACATCAGTTCCCCGGATTCCGACAATTTGTGGCGCTCCTTGCGTGCATCCCGGCGAGCTTGCCTCCGCTGCTGTCGACGTTCTCGCTTTCCAATTTTGACACCGCTGCTGCTGGGACTGAATATACGGCGGAGACCCTGGGCGGGCCCTTTCCTCGTCAACAACTTCTCTGTTTCTTCCTCGTCGTCCAAGACAGTGCGATCGTGTTCAGCTAATTCCAACGTGGTACGGGAATGGCGGAGAAATTCATCGTCTTCCGAGTCCGAGTCCTGCTCGGAGGGAGACCGTAACGATTCGGCGTCTTCATCGTAGTCGCCAGGGGATAAAAGGGAGTGACTGTGGCGCTGACGCTGTGAAGGCATGGGGGATGGTGGATATGAAGAACAAACAAAGAATGGAGTAGATTCAAGACAGGGGCGATCCCTCCCGTTCTTCAATGGGAGATCACTGGGGCCGAGGTCGCTGACTCAGCGGGGGGAATTCTTTCTCCGCTCCCCAATCTTCCAGTTGGAATTTAGGATACTCCGCAACTACAAGTATGTCGCCAGCCACAGCATAGCCAGCAACAGCACAAATCACAGTTTAGAGTCATCATTGGCGTTGGCCAAGGTTTCTTCTTCTACTGGACCCTAGGATTGACCGTCAGGGTTTCCGAGTTTCGCAAACTTTCCGTGTAGGGTCATTCTCGAAAGGTTAGGAAGGATACTGCTAAGCAGTCTTGATCGATCCACCTTCCTGGCTCTGGCTGCATCCGATCATCGGAGATTCTACAATCTTACGGTGTACGCGTGAAGGGAAATATCTTCTGGATGGAAATCAAATGCCGTGAACAGCCGACGGTTCATACACCGTAGGGCGTAGAGTCTGTCGCGCCTTGTGCGTGACACGGTATGGAGAAGACCCCACAGTTGTGGCGTGGGAGTACTGAGTCTTGAGATTATCCTCTTGGAGACAAAGGTTTTGAAATGAAATGTTTGGTTGCTCTTCATCCTTTCTTTTTCACTCTCTAAATTATCGCCACAGCTCAAAGCAGAATCTCTATTCCCTGCCCACTATAATAATCTACCCTGATCTCTCCGTCTACTCGCCTAATATGCGGCTTGGCTTCTTGGGCCTTGGGGTCATGGGCAGCGCTATGGCCCGTAACCTCTCCAAGAAGTCTCCTCTCATGGCTTGGAATCGAAGTCCCGCCAAATATGCCACCCTCATGCAAGCCGGAGCAGTATCGATTGGAGAAACACCTGCAAAAGTCGTGGAGAACTCAGATATTATCTTCGTGATGCTCTTCAATGCCGCAGCTATCCAGTCAATCCTTGACGCCGATTTCAAACGGGCTCTTCCAGGCAAAATACTAGTCAACACTAGTTCGGTGTCTGTCGAATCCAGCAAACTTTTCGATAAAGAGATCCGAGAAGCCGGTGGACAATTCCTCGAGATGCCGGTTAGTGGCAGCAAAGTTCCCGCTGAAGAAGGTCAGCTCGTCGGGATGATGGCTGGAGACCCGGATCTAGCAAACACTATCAGGCCCTTCGTGCAACCGATCACCCGCTCTGCTGTCTACTGCGGTCCTATTGGCTCCGGCCTGAAGGCAAAGTACGCGATTAACACATTGCTGATCACTCTCACCGTTGGATTGGCGGAGTCTATGAGCCTGGCCAAGGCACAGGGTCTCGATCTTGCAGCGTTCGGTCAAATCCTAGAGGCGTGTCCTATGGCGTCAGCCTATTCGCATATCAAAGTCGGCAAGATGCTTAATCAGGATTGGTCTCCACAGGCCGCGCTCAAGGATTGCTACAATAGCACGCAGCTCATTCAGTCTGCCGCTGTTTCAGCAAATGTAAAGTCACCACTCATGGATGTATGCGGGGAACTATATGCGCAGGCGATGGACGAGGGCCTGGGAGAAGAAGACATGATTGCAATTGCTAAACAGATTGGGGATCGCGAAGCATAGTCTGGATGCGCTCTCCTGTTTCCCTTTATTCTTAGATTACACATATTACTATAGATGGCTACATGAGTAACTTGCCATATTCTCCAGAGTAAAAGAACCTTAATGCTCAGACACCTTTAGTAGAGGCCGTACCAGGGCAATAGTAAGATACTATCAATCCAAGCGTTCCGGCAGTCTTATCCGAACAAAGCGGTGGGTCTGTAGGTATTGGGCCGCCCCGCTGGAAATGAAAATGCAAAGCATTCAAACATCAAGCGGAAGGGATCATTTTGTACCAACGGTCAACCCGTGCCACAGTGCCAGAATCACTGATTTACTAGACCGCATCATCATGGAACCCAAAGTTGGGATCGGAATTTTCGCTCGCAACGCTGCTGGCCAGTTCATCTGGGGAAAGAGAAAGGGAAGCCATGGCGCAGGTGAGTCCCGAAGTTCCGAATATCGCGACATCTTCACCGTGCACTTTTTCAAACTGGGTATCTTACTTTCATCCTAGGAACATGGGCAGTGCCGGGTGGGCACCTGGAATTTGGGGAGTCCTTCGAGAACTGCGCGGAACGCGAACTCCTCGAAGAGACAGGCATGCATATTAAAAACCTGCGTTTCCTGACTGCTGTGAACAATGTCTTCGAGAAGGAACAAAAACACTATGTCACCGTGTTTATGGGGGGCACCGTGGATGATGGAGTTCAGCCCCAGGTGAGTGATGATTATCTCCTCGCCTGAAATACCTGCTAACCTCAAGTGAAGAACTTGGAACCCGAGAAATGCGAGGCTTGGGAATGGACATCGTGGGATAAGCTTCGTACCTACAGAGATGCGCAGATGGACTCGGGGCCTGCCTTTGCCGGACGCCAGTTGTTCTTGCCTCTTTTGAATCTATTTGAACAACGGCCTGACTTCTATATCTAGCGGTCAATTATCTTCTGGTAATCAATCATCTTCACCACTTGTGGGTAGCTCCATCACCAGGTTGCGGGTAGAACAAGTTGGGGATCGGGAAGAGGGCATTTTACTACTGAGGACAGGGCGATTGATCGACCACTTGATTTCCTGTAACTGATATATATGGCAAAGTAAATCCTCAACCCCCCAGGTATACCAACATGCGAACTTATCGGTACTGCAGGCCAGGCCAACATGTGCGTCTGTGTCATTCTCGCTGCCTTGGTGTGCAGACTAAATGGTGCGCTGGTAACTAGGATGACAAAGAAGTGAGATATGATAAAATCGCGAACACTTGCTAAAAGCTGGACTTCGTTGCTTATACCGGCCTACCAGCAATCGCAAGAGACGAGACTTGGTTAAAAGTCCAAGTTCTTTTGTCGTGTTCTCATGTTTCCACCAAGGAAAAGGCGTAACTCAGCAAGTAACAGACCAGCGGTGACTCAGTACACCTATCGTTGCCTATATCTGTGGATAATGCTCCAGCAAGATACATGACTTCCGAGTACTCTTTGGTCACACCAGTCCAAAGACTATCGGCATTCCTGATGCATGCTTATTCTGGAATCTGAGGTCTGAACACCACAAGTCCGTGACAGTCGCAGTGGCGCATAGCAGAAGAAATGATCGACATTCCGTGGAATGCTTCGAGCACCAATCGAACGCTCCATGGAGCTCTTCAGTCTGACTAATGAATGAAGACGGTATTCTCTCTCTCTCTCTTATTTCTATATCTCCGGACGAGGTGGTCTGTTTCCGTGCCGGATGCTTTCATCCTTCCACCGGTTCCGCTCAATGCCCATTGTCTCTGGATCATGACTCCGGCCTTTGTTGGCAGTTGGCCGACGGTCTAAGAAGGGGCCAGAGCGCAGGAATGGATCGACATGCCTGTCTGCTTCCGGCCCTGAGAACGCTTGCTTATTTGGGAAAGCGAGGGCTGAAGACGTCACATCACGTGATATGGCATTCCTTTTGCGTTCACCTCGTTGAGCAGTCGAGATCTGACAATTTACGGCCATTCTCGCAGAGAACGGGGGCTCTTTGCCTTCAAGATGGAGTCAAACCGGATTCAGGCCTACCCCAAAGGCATCACGCTCACATCATGTCCGCTGTCCGATTCCGGCAAGATTCCTTCGAGAGGACGAGGGCGACTTTGCACTCCGAATGAGAAGTTCATGCCGGATCAGTATCGACAAGAACAATATAAAATACCCTGTTCAACCCAGTGGCTGGTCATTCTTATCCATCATTCTTCTTCGCATACTTTCTCAAAAAGCCACCGTTGTCTATCCCTCCGCAACGCTACGCACCAGCCATCAGTGAATATCTTCCAAAGATCATTGACTTCATTTCTTCACGATGCACTTCTCTACTCACGTTGTTGGTGCGTTGGCCATCGCGGCTGGCACTGCTAGCGCTGCTGATCTTCACCGGACGGGAGACACTATCACAACGACCATCTGTGAAACTGTAATTACTCCTCTTCTACCCCCTTCCCATCTTGATTAACAGAGTCTAACCTTGCTTAGAGCGTGATCCATGCCCCTCAAGCTACCTCCCCAGCTGGTCACCCCGAGGCCCCTGTTGTTCAGCCTGTCCCGACTGGTCACCCTGAGGCCCCTGCTGCCCATCCCAGTGCTCCCGCGGGTAAGCCAGAGGAACCGGCCCACCCTAGCGGTCCTGCTGGCAAGCCGGAAACTCCTCACCAAGGCAACCCGGAGGTTCCTGCTGGTCAACCTGAGGCTCCTGCCGGTCAACCCGAGGCTCCTGCCGGTCAACCCGAGGCTCCCGCCGGACAACCTGAAGCTCCTGCCGGACAGCCTGGAGCTCCCGCTGGACAACCCGAGGCTCCCGCTGGACAACCCGAGGCTCCCGCTGGACAACCCGAGGCTCCCGCCGGACAACCTGAAGCTCCTGCCGGACAGCCTGGAGCTCC
>JANFQY010000153.1:28976-75625 GCA_025592935.1 Aspergillus ostianus | reverse complement strand
TTTTTTTTTTTTTTTTTTTTTTTTTTCTCTCTCGTCTCGTCTCTTTCCCTCCAAGAGATACTCTTTCGGTCAGCAATGCAGTCCATTTGGGCAAAAATCCACGTCCATGTCTCCGTTGCCTCTGGTCGGACTCCTGCCCCCAACCGGGGGTAACGCCGACATCGTGGCTCATCCTTTGTGTCGCGAGTTTTTGGCCTTTTACCTTTGCACAACTTGCTCGCGTCGGGCCCCCAGCAGTTGGGGGTTCGCAAAGGGCGGAACGGTTCTTCATGATCGCCATGATCGTGGTCTGGATTATGATCGACGGTGGTCAAAGCCTGTCCAATTGATCGCTTCTCTCATGGTTCTACAAGAATGTCACTGGACACAAAAGAACAGAGTCCGTAGTTACTAAAAGGCATCGTCAATCGCTCTTCCATGGCGACTGCCACGCTGTCGATGAGCCTTTGCCACTCTCATGGCTTCTGCCCGAGACCTAGTTTCGCCTGTCATCCGTTAACTTTTTTTTATTAATATTAGACTCAGACAGTCCTAACTACTTAGCGTCGAACTAGTCTTGCAGGTTTTGGTCCTTCTCGCTATTTTTGTCCCGTTTACTGGGACTTGCCTGGAGCGTCGCCACAGACCCTAAACCACAGTGGTTCCATCCGAATAAGACATTGGGCGAAAGCAAGTAATAAAAAAAAAAAAAAAGAGAATAATTATTACGAGAGTCAGTCTGTCACCATATCACTACTACTGGAGTACCATCTGCAGCTAAGCCAGTACTTACACCCTTTGCTTTTAGAAGTCCAAAATCGCAAAGGCTGGCATTGGATGATCGATCGTCCTTTCTCTCGTTGAACGCCAGCCAACTCTGTGCTAACTGATCCGATCTTATTTTTCTTTTCTTTTCTTTTCTTTTTTTTTTCTTTCTTTTCTCTCTCTTCTTTTTCTCTTCGACTATTGCGCCTTCCTTTCGTTTATTATTCTTATCTTCCTTCCCCGGTCTTTCTACACCGTATCTTCCTCTCGTTAAACTTTTCGGCGGAAGTCTTATACCCCCATCATATTGGACTTCTCGCGGGGACCAGTGCACGGCACCGTCATGGTTATCTTGAGACAGTGATTGTGACCCCTCAACCTCCCCAGCCCTTGAGGGCGCCATCGTTTAATAGTATAATTTTCTCCTTATTTACTCGGTCTCTCGTTTACGCGCATCTTATTTTTGCTCGTCTATCTTAATCTCTAATCAACATGGCCGAGATCCTCGACGTCTCACCCGTGGGGTGGGATAACATGAAGAAGAACTGGTGGCAATTTGTAAGTATCCTGGGCCCGATGAGAACTGTTTGCTCTAACCTGCCAGTAGGTCTTCATTGCCATCTTGCTTGCTTGTGTTTCTATCGGTTCGCTCAAGCTCCTCTACTCGGGGGTAACGCGCCTCTGGAACTGGCATAAGGTAGGCCAAGTTATAATTCGCGATCAATTGATGATCTATGCGAGAACGTTGATCTGACTGCATATCCTTGTGTCTTATAGACAAGACCGCGATCAGAGACCATACCGTCCGACGTCGCTCAGCGACTCGAAAGGCTTTCGGACCGACAGCTGGTTTTGAGGAACTTTGAACGACGGAAGCCATCTTCTTTTGGCGTCTACCTGGGCACTTTCAATTCGCCCCCGACTCAGGACGAACTGCGCGTTTTGAATCAGTGGGATTTGCTAATCGTCGACCCTTCTCAACCTGGTACTCTGGAAGCGATCACCACCGCGGAACGGAAACAATTGGTTGGCCGAGTCGACCTCGATCGCATCATCTCCAAGGATGATTCATTGCTGCTGGCCATTGAAAAGTTCGAGAATGTTTTGATGGGAAGTTTCAACAACTCAGTCTTCAGCGGTATTCTGTTCGCCAACTGGGAAGACAAATTCACTCCGATTGTTTTCTCCAAGCTTATCGAGGTTGTCGATGAATTGTGTCTGGCGGTTTATTTGGAAACAGGTCCGGAAAAATTCTTGAAGGACCACAAAGCCCTCCAAAATGGCGCCATATCCGGACTCGTCATGCGAAACGCTAGTATCATGTCCCAGGGTGAGAAGAGGGATTACTTCCAAATCGTGAAATTGCAGCCGACAATCAAGGCCTTCGTCTCCGAAGCTTGCATGAGAGACTTTGTGGTACTGGCGTGGGAAACCGTGGACGACAATGCTCCGTTGTCCAATGCCGTGGTTCAGAGATCCCTTCAGTGGTGCAATTTCTACAGCGCCATCCCTTGGATTGGCCGGCAGTCTGCCTTGCAAAATGCCGCTCTGAACGTGAAAATCATCGAGCCGCTCTCTTCTTTCGGTTGGTTGAAAGACGCCGATGTCATGAAGGCTCACGATCGTTGGCGCTCCAACCTACACGTGGAAAACACTGTGGCCGACCAGCATGAATGGGACACCCTCGCTCAGCTCTTCCCGGCTTTAAACGGCGTTCTGAATTCCTCTGAAACCCATGCGACCATGTCCGACGACCTGAACACCTCGGTTCGTGATCCGCCAGAGTGGGTAGCCCAGATCAAATCACAAGGGAGTCCGTTATCGGTATCCATGGCCGGACTGGAATACAACTCATTGGGATGTTTTCCGCTTGGGTCAGAGGCAACACCGACTGCTTTTGCCGAAATTCTCCAGTCCCAGCTACGTCTCAAGTCGCTCGCACTGCTCCATCCGGTCCCCGCAACAACGGTTCCTGATATCGGTAAGGTTCTGAAGAAATTCCTCCAAACCTATGTCGCCTCCGAGTTGAATACTTCGGACCAACTCGTTGCCTCACTCAGGGAGCTGTGCAATATGGCCTCGAATGACTCTCTGCGAGTGTATCTTGCGTTGGATTCTGGATTGCGCAAGAGCGTTGACATGCGTTTCTGGGCTGTTTACCAGATGGATGCCGATGGTTTCGAAGTGTTTGCTTCCAAGAACGCTCAAGGATTGGTTGGCACGGTGCTGCATACATTCTTATCCGCAAAGGGTCATCCTCGCCATGTTTGCTTCGAGACAGAGATTGCCTTCGCCAAATGGTCAAATGATTTGGTCGATGACACGGGGCTTCCCCGTCGACTTGTTCAGGATATTGACGCTTTGAGCCCGGAGGAGCGACTGCTTTTGTTGCAGCACCTCTCCTTGACCGATTCCAAGAGCGAGGCTTCGGGTACCATCTGTGCATACATCCGGAGACAGCTCATCGATGCGCCTTCATTTGTCCAGCTCAAGGAACTCAACACCATCTCTTACCTCGAGGGATCTGTATCCCCCGAATCCCTGATTAACACTCGTGTGGCTTGGTACCAGGAACAACAATCGTCTTATCCATCTGCCTCTAAATGTCTCGCTCTCTTCAATCAAACCGATGCCGTCTTTACTCAAATCTTGAAAGACCGCCGTGAGAATGACCTTGCTCTAGTTTCCAACAGTCTGTGCAAGCTTCTACAGAATGATGTTATTGACCCGTATGCCGACATATTGGCGCTTTCGCTTTTCTGCGCCGCAAGGAAGGGTGCTCTGGATGAGATCTACGCCGAGGTGACCGATCGAAACCCCCTGTTCAACAATCAATCCGACCAGGCGGCTGCTTTTGCTGAATCGTTTGCTCTTGGCTCGCGATGCGAGGCGTACTTTGACATCTCGCCCAGTGCCTTCGGAAAACTGCTGTCAGATCGCTTCAGAAAGCAGTACACGGACGAAAAGCTGCCGGATTGGATCAATGGTGCTCCTGAGATGGCTACGTCGTATGCCGGTGCACAGATTGACGTGAACCCAGACGACAAGGTCAAACCAATGAGAGGGTACCAGCGATTTACGTTCCTTAGTGTTTTTGCCTTCCCAGCCCTGATTGATATCATTATGCTCACCATCATCGGTCGCGGATTGTACCTGTCCGCATTCATGACGTACGAGGAGCAGGAGAGTGCCACTATTGCCCTGATGATATCGCTTCTCATGTCTGGAGCCATCGGTACATGGATTGCTTGCGGCGGACCTTACTACCTGATTTCCATGGCATTCGCTGCCTCCAACATGTTTGTGCTCACCAGACTGATTGCTGGTATTGCATTCACTGTCGCCGGTGGTCTGATCGGATTCGTTGCCATCTCGGGGGTTAACGGACCTCGTGCTGGAATTATCTTTTACCTTTATCTCATTGCGCTGACGATTTACTTCTCCGCCTTTGCATCCCTTGCCAGTTTCAGTTATCCCGGATCCAGCTTTTTGTCCGGCCGCACCGTTATCTTCGCTTGCATTCCCATTCTTTTCATCTCGCCAATTGTCACAACCTTCACTGGTCATGATTCGGCCATTTATCTCGCCGTCATTTACGTCTTCATCGGCTTCCTTCTCTTTGGTCTGCGAACGATCGCCTCCAAGTGGGTGACTTGGTATCAGCACATCCGAAGAACCGATGACACTGAAATCCGGAAATGGTACGTTGCCACCCACGGTGACGGCAATGAGAAGGTCTTCGGGAACCTGAGTGATCCTGCCGTTCTCAAACTGTCAAGAGAAGCTCTGTTCAAGGATGTTATGGCGGAGAAGGAGCGTTGGTTCTTCACGAAGGCAACACCCGACACGCTGGTTCTTGAGCTTGCTCGCGATTGGGATTCGACGAACTTCCTCCTCGATTGGTACTGCCGTTACGCAGACGTGCCCCGTCCAATCCCGTTCAGTTCTGGATGGAACATCCAAACCAAGGTCGCTCTTGACACGCTGCGCAGTTCTCAGAAAGGTATTCGATCTCACAACGCTTTTATCCACTGGCGCCAGTCGAGCAGAGAAATAGGTTGTGGCATTCTGTACTTCGTCTTGGCCCTGCTTGATAAGTGGGCGGAGCTGCTGAGTGGTGGACATCTTGTCGGTCTCTCGGCCGCGCTGACGGATGCCTACCGAATGTCTGTTGGTTTCGGCCTGGCGTACTACCTCATCGGTGCGGTGTTGATTGATACGAAGGCCCAAGAGCTCCATGATCTGATTGGTAAGCACTCGGCTGTCGCGGTCGAAACCGCTAAGGATATCCGACCTTCGCAGAAGCGGGACATCAAATTCAAGAGGAAGGTCTACTGGAAGACGTTCGGTAAATATCTTATGTGGCACGTCTGGAGTCTTGCCCTGGCCACCGCTCTCATCTGGAGCTTCCAATCTTCCGTGGAGGCCATGATTATGTTCTTTGCCTACGTCCTGGCCTATACCGGTTTGCTTTGGTACCAGTATACGAAAATTTTCACTGGACCTCATGCTTTGAAGCCCTTGCTAGCGGGAGTCGTCGTGGGTCTTCCCGTTGGTATTGCCCTGAAGGTCTGTCTCCCTGGGTTCTTGTACTCCCAGGTGATTGGTCTGGGGTCCGCTACGTGGACAACCGCCATTCTCGCCCTCTTTGCATCGAAAATGGGCATGCCAAAGAGGGTGGAATCCCCCGTTGAACTCGGCAAGACCTTCCATGCCTTCACTGCACCATGGGCGGATCCTGAGTGGTCTCAGCAGGAGCTGCAGACCTTTTTCGAGGGGATGTCCGTTATTCCCGCCGACGCCAGGTTGACTCTCACCCCCAGCATCCATCCTGGCGTGGAGGTGAAAAACATTCTGCTCATGCGCAGAAAAGAGCCAAGAATCGAAGAAGCGTTTCCGCAGTCGCAGGAGCTGGTCAACAAAGCCCTAGGAGCCTGGGAAAAGGGACAAATTGTGCTTGAGCTTGTTCCCTTAGGATCCCTGGGTCCGAACATCCAGGCTTTGAGCTGCAACACGTCAACTCAGCTTAGGATTGCGGTGTGTGTGGGACGTGGTCTTGATGAGCGCATCGACGTCAGTGCCAACTGTCAGGTCATTGCCGAAACCCTCCTCCACGCAGTGGCGGAGTGTATGCTGCGGATGCCGCACGACTATGCGGTCCTTGCCGAATCGCTTGTCACCGCAGGTGTAACCGAGACCACCGCCCGACAGCTCCGTGAGGAAACCAACACGCCGCTCGTCGTGCGCTGGGCCAAGAAGGAGCTTCTGCGTCAACTTTGCCTCGGGTTTGAATGTGACGCTCACTGGGAAAAGTTACCGAAATCCGTGCGAACTGCCCTGTTGGATCGCTGTCTCGGCCAGCCATCTCAGTTCCCCGATCATAACCGACAGTGGCTCCAGGAGAGCTTGCGACAATTTGACACAAACGACTTCGAAGTGCACGTTGCGCGGACCAATCTCGGCGCTGCCACGGCTGTTAGCATCCTCGACTATGCGAACTACGGTACTGGTGAAGCTGCCATCATCAAGGATAACGAATCTCCAGCCTATATCCCGTACATCCCCAAGAGACCCCAGAAGGCCATCTCCATGCTAAAGAAACTTGGGAACTCCTTCTATTACTGTCTTTCCTCGATGATCAAGTTCACTGTCGTTGCTTTGGTAGCTGACCCCGAGTTCCAGAGGGAATTCGCCCACGTCATGAGTGATCGTCCTGCGGCCATCCGAGTGCCCCTTGTCTTCGTGCTGAATATGCTGTGGTCTTATGCCAAATTCTTTCAAGATATGTGTCTTACATTTTTCTTGTTCGCTGGCCGGACGAATGTCAAACGGCTTTGGGACGAGACAAAAGGTATGACGATCAGCATCAAGAAGAGCAGGTACATCATCCAGAGCCTTGATGGAACATTCACTGCTTTTAGACACGACGAGGCAGATGGTGGATTCAAAGTCTACATCTACCTTGGGGAGTCTAAAACCGAACCTGAAGGAACGAAGCATCTCCGATACATCAACACATACTCCAAGGAGATCTTGTTACACATCCGACAAGAATTCAAAGACGGCAAGCTGCTTAACGAGTACCACTATGACTACCGCGCTCCGACGAAAAAGAACTTCGCGCTCTCGAAGACTTCAGACACCAAGATTCCAATGGGTAGGCGTTGCGTGCGTGGACAGAACAACCTCCAAAGCATCCAGTACAACCGCAAAGGTCTCATCGAGGCTGGTTCTTACATGAAAGATGGCAATCTCGTTCGTTTCAAGTACCACTACCGCAAGAATCCACGATTCGGTGACGAACTGCTTCGGGCCGAGTTTGCGCTCTCGCATATCACTTGTACTGTCTCCTGGTGTGCACCTCCTCTTCGCCATGCTCAGAAGGTGGATCGATGGATTCCTCATTCCAAGGTTACAGAGGCCACTTTCGTCCAGGGAGCGGATGTTTATGAAGCTCGTTGGTTGTATGACCACAAGTTCCACCCGATGATTTTTACCACGCTCAACGGACAAACGGTACAGACCCCGCCCATGATCGAACACGACTACCTGGCCGTACTTGCGAAACCCAGGCATACGAGCTTTGTGAATGACAACCCCCTTGTCTACTGCGAGAGTTTGAACTCAAACATCTTGACCCGGTCTCTCGGACTGACAACCAAACGCTTCCCCGTGTCAACCTCTCGTGCTCGTTCACTGATCTGGAAGGCCTGGAAAGACCGTGCTGACTTTGATGGTATCATTGTTCGATGGATGGATGACCGACTTCTCCGGCGAGACAAGACCCTTGCGCCTTACTGGCGTAGCCGGGATCGCGGAAACCTTGTGGCGGCAAAGAAATACTTGGATCTTCGTGCGGATTCCATTACAGCCAGTGCTGATCTGGACGACGACATCTCTAGCTGGACCCCTCTTGCGGTGAAGATGAGTGATCTGTTCAATTTTGGACCTGGAGGTGATGCTGTCGTCAACACTCGATCTAAGGACTTTGGCTCGGACACTGAGAAATCGTTGCATGTCATGGCTGCTGATACCGGCACCTGGCCCAACGAAGGCGGTGGTGTCTCTGCCTGTCGACGTGATATGATCAATTCCCTGCAGTCCATTAAATGGCACATGATCTGCGAGTCGGCCAACGATTTCGGCGTACCCAAGCACCAGACCGAGCAGAACATTCTGTCCTTGAAGGTTGTCCCCCTCTGGGGATTGGATTTCCTCACCCCTACCCATGGTCTCTTTAGGAACAAGCTCGACTCCGAGGTCGAGAACGTCACCTCTGCCAGCGACACTGACATAAAACTCAACTTCATTCCGATCCTCACTGCATTAGTCAAGGGAGCCCGCTCTGTCCATCTATCAAAGGCCGACATCCATCAAGCCACCCGAGCCCTGGTCAACCTCAACACCTACTTTCAGGAGTCGCGTCATTGGACCCAGGTGTGGAACAGTGACATTGTCAAGGAGAGCTGGCGTAATCTGTGGCTTACTCAAGAGATGCCCAACGCCACGCCATCTTCCGAGTGGTTCCGTACTGAGCTTCCCACACTCGCCTCGCTCGACGTCGCGTTGGAGCTGTGGTACCGGTATCTGTTCATCTTCTCCATCCCAATCCCGGAAAAGATCCCGAGCGTGTTCCAGGCATCTCACCACAGTGTCAGCGCCTCTTACGGAGTGGTCTGCAAGGTCAAGAAGAACTGCACTTTGCAGATTTGGGACCATGCCATCAGCTGGAGAGAAACCAACCTGTGTCTTTCGTCTGCCTTGTGCAAACTGTCGCCGTTCGTTCGAAATGCATTGCTGGGCTTGATGCGTATCACCTCTGCTTTGACCCTGCACCATGCTGATATCATCCTTCCCTGTGCGGATTTCTTCAATCCCGGATGGGAGGCTGAAATCGGTACCTGTCAAGGAAGTATCGAGCATCGCAATGTGTTCCGCCGCAAGGTCGATCCCGTCGTCAATGGTATCACGGATATGCAGAAGTTTGCCCCCGTCAAGGAAATCAAATCCCAGCGCCCCACGGTTACGATGTTGTCCCACGTTTGGTATGCCAAGGACATCAAAACGGCACTCCTCGCGGCCGACATCATCATTAACCAGTGGAAGTTCGATGATTACCACCTGGACATCTACGGCGCCATTGACAAGGCCCCGACGTATTCCACGGAATGTCAAGAAATCATCGCTTCCAAGGGTTTGCGTGGCAAGGTTACTCTTCGCGGCACAGCTGACCCAATGAAGGTGTTGGAGAACACCTGGCTCTTCCTGAACTCGTCTTTGTCGGAAGGTCTCCCGCTGGCCTTGGGTGAAGCTGCCCTGACAGGTGCGCCTGTGGTCTGTACCGACGTGGGTGCATCGCTCCGAGTTCTCAGCGACCCCGACAATTTCTCTCGCTTCAGTGCCGTCGTTGCCCCCAACGATGCTCTAGCTCTCGCAAAGGCGCAGATCTCGATGCTCGGAATGTTGGGTGAATGGAGCCAGCACGCCGAAGACACGGAGCCTGCTCCTGTGCTCACTTCGTCTCCCACACCGGAGGACGTCGAACTGATCACCCGCCGTATGTACGAGAAGAGCGACCACCGTCGCAAACTCGGAATGATGACGCGCAAGATTGTGCAGAAGTCCTTCAGCGGCGATCGATACCTTCGTGAGCACGAGCAGATGCTCTGGATCGGCAAGTCGGCCAAGATCATGTCAAGCCGCCCCGGCGCCGGCATCAGCGACCCCGTTGACGTCGCCACGGCCATGCAACAAGCGCTGCCCATCGAGGAGGATGTTATTACCATTCCTCGCAGCGCCGTCCACTCGTGGCGCTCCTCCGCTGCCTCCGGCATGTCGACCATGTACAGCAACGACAACTTCCCCATGCTGGGCGGCAACCAACGTGCCTCCTCCATCCGCTCCGGTCTCAGCAACGTCTCCACAGACACCGAGTCCTTCCTGCCTCTGCCCAGCAATGCCTCGCTCCCTGTCTTCGCGCCGCGTCAGGCTCTTTCGTATTCCGGCATGTCGGGCCGTCTGTCGCCTTCCGGACGCGCTTCGCCGTCGGGTCGGCTTTCTCCTCTACCTCATCGGCACTCGCACACGCGCTCCATCTCCACTGCCGGCCGAGAACAGCTGCGCGGTCTGCAGCGTGAAGACGTGCACCCTTACCGTAACTCGGATGTCAGTACTATCATGAGAGATGAGTTCCTTCAGTCGAGCATCTACCGGGGCATTGAAGGTGGCAACAAGTCGAACAATGTCTAAGAACTTGTGACAAGCTCGAGTCCGTATTTATTTCCAGTTTCGGATTGATGTCTGGTTTCTTGGATATCAGACTTTCCCCTTTACCATTTTCCTCCCTTTCACTCTACCTACTTTCTCTCCCTCCTTCTATCTCTTGGTTATGATCCGCCCTGTACATACTACATCCGTACCCTCTTTTCATCTTTTCTTTTTTGGACATATTCCCTCGCTTACCTACCCTCCCTCATGTTTTCCTGACCACCACCTACTCTCCTTCTCTTGTCCCAAATATTCCATTGTTCTTTGTATTTAGCATGTCATCTAACGGTTGCATCATACTGCTTCTTTTTGTACAGAAAAGGCTGGATTAACACAGTCCTTAACCATGTGATTCATTTTTGTTGTTGGGGATTTTGTTTTTTGCATAGAACCTTCCATATAGATTGAACCAATCAAATGAATGATGATGACCAGATAAATGAAACTTTGCTTTCGTAACGTGCAATTTCAGTAGTCATTTCGACAAAACGCTCTGGAGTTTTTGTAAACATCAAACGTAAAACACATTGATTGACCTGTCTTGCCCGCTCAGCAACAATTCTTCACCTGCAGCACATCCTGCACCAATCGAGTCACTTCCTTCGCGGATCCAAAAGCAAGAGACCATCCTGCGCCGCCATGCCCGTACGCATGCACAATCCGACTCGGTCGCGTCCGCGGCGTCAGCCTCTTCTCGCGCTCCACGCGCACATGGCCCGTCCTCATGGGCCGTCGTCCCTGCACCAGCGGACACAGCGGATCCAAGCGCGCCTTCTTCAAACACGGTAGGAGATCCTCGCATCGGCGACGCATCTGCACAACCTCGGCGCACGACGGCGTCAGATCCAGCTGCCACGAGTCCTGATGCAAGATCGACCCCAGGAGCAAGGTCCGGTCGTTCCGCGGCACCAGGAACGCCATGTCCTTGAAACTCCCGTCCTCGCGTGTCGGGGACGACACGACCATGCTATTCTCGATCTTTGGGAAGTCTGTCCCGTCGTTGATCACGCGTAGTAACCCGCCCCGGAGCGGATAGACTGAGGCGTCGTTGGCCGTGTCGCCGGCCCATACACCCGTAGCGTTCACAATGGCGTCCGCCTCGTAGATCTTCAGCAGGTGCTCTTCCTGGTTGAGGAGGTCCCCGTACACTGTGTCCGTCTCCAAGTGGCCACCCTTCCGTCGGACCAGGCGCATCAGGAACGACATGGCCGCGTCCGTGTCGATTACAGGTGCGAGGTGCTCGTATGCATCCTCTAACCCGCCATGCGAGTCGGCGTTCACCCCGTACTTCTTGAACAGCTGCGTCCCGTGCGAGAACCCCTCCAGCTCGGCTTCTTGGATATACCGCAATTTATCGTTCTTCACGGTATCTTCATCTACGCGGTTCATGTGAAACGCAGTGAACATGCGCATCTGGACGCCAAAGGCCCGCGCCAGTTCCTTGCGGTCTGCGAGCGTGCGGTATATGTGGAGACTCTCGAGCGCCCACCGCTGCACCATGGGGATCTTCGCGCCGTACATCTGGGGCCCGCAGCCAGCAGGAGGCAGTTCCCAGAGAGCGCCAGCGACTTGCGAGGTGAGTCGCTCGTTGCAGTTGGCCCACTCGCGCGATATAATGGTCACATGGTATCCTCGGTCCAGGAGAGTCCAGGCCGTTGTGAGGCCGGTCACACCGGCTCCGATGATGAGGACTCGAGGTGATGAAGGGGTGGGAGGGGTCAGTGGGCGAGGGGAGGCGGAGAGGTGAGCATTTATGGGTTTTTCGGTGCTGATATGGAAGTCTTTCCGGGCCATTATTGCTTTTCGTGGAGTTGGGTGAGGTGGTCAATTGGTTATGTATATGTGTCTAGTCAACCTCCTGACCCCATATGATACTGTCTTATATCAGGAGGAGAAGACTAGGGGCTGATTAGCATTCAGGTTAAGGGCAAGGGTATGTTCAGTAGGTTGGCAACGGCGGACAATGACGCATGCATAGGGAACCCATTCGAGTTAGAGAAAAAATATCAAACCCAGCAAAAAAGAGCATACTTGCCGTCATTATATAGGCATGGTGAAGACCGCATTTCTTTTCTGTCCGCTCATATATACTCCGCACCCAAACACGGGCGTTTTCTAAAATCAGAAGTCCGAATACCATCGTGACGCCACAGTTCCGTAAATTTTGTGGCCCATCGTCCTGCTTCTGTGGAACAATTGTGCCACTTGAGATCAACGCTGGCAACCCGTTCGCGGTGGCTGACAGCCATGACAAGCCTACCGGTAATGCGGTTTGCGGGCGGCTTAGATTTGGGCAAAAGTAAACTGCGGGGGCTATTGTCAGGATGGGAATAGTAGCTGTGGCTGACCAAGCTTAAATCATACGGTGGATCCGACAGTTTGATGGAGCGGAGGTGGTCGGCGGGGAATTAGGTTAATGAGAACGAGTGGTGACCATGTTGGGCAATAGATGGAATTTGATGGTAATTGTAGGGATTTGGAGGGATATGAAAGAAAGCAGCGGGGTCATGCGACCTTTTTAGATGAGCAAGACAGGAACTCGAAGAAGTTGAACAGAGGTATTTGGATGGAGCCAACATCCAGCTGAGATAAGTACAAGTTCGAGGAACAGAAGGTTCAATTTAGCCTCGTGCGAGACGCATCCAGCAAATCAGCAGAAACCTGATATTGGCCCTGGGAACGGTAGGAGTGGCCGGTCTTGGGGGTAGGCAGATCAAAAGCAAGTTGTGTCGAGAGGAGAAGTGAGGGGACGAGAAAGGAGCAGAAGATACAGGAACCACCAGGAGAGACATGTGACTTGTCATTGTGCCATTCAAGGCAGAATCACCTCTCCGGAGGCAGGATTGCGTTATACCCGAGCAAAATGAGGAAAACTGCCGGCCCCTCGATTGCGTGGGTATAAATCTCGAGGAACCCTACGAAATGGCCCTGGCTGTGATTCAAATCATTATTCATTCTTCTATCCGATCGCCGTGTCCAGTCTATGCCCATCCGTCATAAACAAATATCCCATATATACATGCGTGCAAAACAATCATTCATCCATCCCGGGAATTATTCATAAAACCTACAAAGAAAACAATCACATGCGATCAATCAATCAGTCGTGAAGATCCCCAGAAAGCCAAGAAGGTATCATCAAGTGCGCGACCTCGAAACAATGCGCCGGAATTTAGAAAACAAAACAGTGGAGGTCATTATATGGCATCAGGTGAGGAGTGTCGAAGATAGGAGGTGACCTCCGTGGAAAGGTGAAAGTAAGGTAATTATGGAGTGTCGGATTATAGAGGCGGGATCGCGGCGTCGTGGAGACTCTCGTCGCTAATCGAGGTCGCCGGCGATGCCAGTCCCGAGATCACAGACGAGGTACCGCCTCGCGGTTCAAGCTCGAGGATCGAATCCTCCAGCTGCGTTGCAGACGTGATGCGCGGCTGGGTCGTGGTGATCGGCTTCGCCGCGCTCGTCATCAGCTCGTCAATACCCGGTTTCTCGGGGACGTGTTGGTCGAGGTTGGTGGCTTGATCCAGACTATCGAGAGCGAACTCCAGGAACTCGGCGTTCTTCTTACTGACGCTCAAGGTCCAGCGGTATTCGCACAGCCGGAGACGGTAAAACTCGCCCTCCTCTTTTGTCGGGGCGGTGATGCGCAGGAGCACTCCGAAGGAGCCGATCAGCGCAAAGTTGGTGCGCGATGCAGCAGGCCAGAAGGATCGGAGGTGCGGAGGTCGGAGACGATTGACAAAGTCCATCGCTGAAATCAACCGCGTCTTCGCAGCGGAGCGGCAAATGTGAGACAGGTAAGCATCCGCCGTCTCCTGGCCGAGAGATCTCACGATGCAACGGTGAAGGGTGATTTCCGTGGCGAAATACGACAGGTGCAACGCTCCGTTGCGGGCGTTATCCTCGTTGATCGTTTCGAAAAGGTCGCCGCCCGACTCCATTTTCAATTCGGCAGGCAGACGTCCAAACCACTCCTTCAGGCGGATCTGTGCGGGTTTGGCGCGTTCCAGGATCATTCGCGTGCGGTTGGTGCCGGCTGATTTGAATTCCTCAATCGCCTGCAAGGTGTAAAAGCGGTCCAGGATATCGGAAAGGATGGTCGTCAGGGCCACCATGTGACAGAAGTAGAGAGGGCCGTGGCCCACGGGAGCATCATCGGACTGGGTTGACGGCGAGGGAAATGCATCGGTGAAATCCTGCTCCACCAGATCCTTCACCGTCCAGTTGAAAGAAAAGATGTGGGACGGGCGTCCGTGTACCAGCGCGGACCATTTATCCTGCATGTAAAGGGCCCAAGCGAGACGCTTGCGGAGACCCTTCTCCCAGGTCTCCATCCTCCATTCCGAACAGTCCTGGTGCAGGCCAAGCTCGAACCCGGCGGTGACTAATTGAGCGTTCAATGCGGATGTGGCGATGGTGGACTTTTCCATGAGCAACACACCTGCCTGGATGGTCGAGATAGAGGCATGAGGCAACGACTCGTTGAGCAGTCTCAGGGCCGTACTTTCCAGGCGGCTGACATCGGGTCGTCGGGCGGCTTGAGACGCCGGGCCTACGTCCACAAACTTCAAGGCCAGCACGTAGACAGCACATAACAAGAGAGGGGACATGCCTTGCCGGGAGCGGTACGACTGACGGAAGGTGTCCTCCATGAGGATGGGGAAGGTCGGATGAACATTCTCGAAGAATTTATCGATCAACGTCGGGCCATAGGGAGCGACCAGGCTTTCAATGGCGTCCAAGGGAGGGGGCGGCGGTACGCCCGCTTGGGAGAGGGTGTTGACCACCCGCATGAAGGTCCCGTCGTCAGCGAACTTCCGGACGCGGGACGAGGCGACAGATCCTTCGAGGTTGTGATCCAGGGGGAGATATTCGAGGAGAGTGGGTTCCAGTTCGGTAGTTAAACCGATGTGCTGGGTTTGCTGATGCCAATACCCCGACGTGATTCGAGGGTGGCCGTTCAAGGGTGCACGAGAAAGTTCAGGTTTGGAAACTGGGGGGACGGTTGATTGCCTGTCAGCGGGGACAAGATTAGCGTTCCCACGTCTATCTATATGCGATGTCCGAAATCGGACTGGGATGCCCACTTCGAGGCTTGATTCATACCTCTTGGAGGGTTCTACATCATCCGGGGCGGAATCGTCCAACTTTCGTTTCTTGGACTGCAAATCGGCGGTGCCAGGACGGCTTGCCACCGCAGACAGGGTAAATGTGCAATCCTGACGATGGAAATCGCACGAATAGCACTTTTTCACCATTTCGTTCATAGCGCACCGGCTCTTTCTGCGCAAACAGGCGTCGCAACTGGGGCCATCCCGACCGGGTACAGGGACACGGGGAAGGGTACCAATTGATGCGGAGGGAGAGATTGGCGTGGAAGTCGAACCGGGTACTCGGGGCCGAATGATATGATCAGAGGATGGCTGCTGAAAAGAGGCCGCCGTGGTAGCCGTCGGCCCCGTCGCGGAGGACGACTGAAGAGTGATAACGGCAGCCATTCAGATCCGGCCAGAAGGATGCGACCCAGATAGATAATGCAGAGGGTGAGATTGGGGGGAAAGGCGAGAGATAGGAGATATGATTCCTCACAAAGGTAACGCTGAATGACGATATGATAGGGACCTTTCCAATCGCAACGGGGATTTCTTGTCACGTAAATGACCCGGGACGTTCGGAAACTCCACCAAGGAGCTCCGCACTGGGCTAGGAAAGAAGGAAGGTAGCTAAGAGTAAGAACCCCGAGATATGATGAGGATCAGGCAATGATTGAGGAATATCCGGGGTTGAGCTCGAGGCTGGAGTCCTGGACGAAGCGGGAAGGAGAGTGCGCGGCCAACGGACCAATGACGGGCAGGTAGATTGGAAACGGCCAGGGGGCTGAACGGACGTGCGAACCGCAGCGGAGAAGCTTATCAGGGCACAGCAGGCGCAACGAGGCCAGAGGAAGAGGTCCAGTCGGGGAGTACAGAGAACAGACACAAGAGACCACCGAGCGCAGAGCACCGACCACAGCGGAACCGGAGCCTGGCAGATCGGGGAGGAGTCTCGGCGCAATGATAAAGATAATACGATTTGACGAAAGAAACCGGTGATTAGAGGAATCGCGGTGGATTCGGGTCGCGATGCTGCTTGCTGCTTGCTGCGCTGCACGTGAGATCAACGACCTTCCTACCTACAGGCCTCCAAGGAACAAGAACAACGAAAAGGAAAAGGAAAAGGAAAAAGAAAAAGGAGAGAGGATCCAGACGCGAAGGGATGAAAGAATGACCCCGTCGTCGGTATTATGACAATTGAGATGGCCATGATAATTCCGGGTCAAGCGAACAGTCATCAGGATCAATAAGAGAAAAGTCCGGAGCTTCAAGGCAAAGGATTTCCCACACGTAACAGATATGCAGCGGTTGGACGTCATGAACAACCACCGCTTTGGTTCCTGCTGCGGTTCGAGATAAGCCTCGCCCAGCTGATTGGGTCTGCGATCTGATGGCGGCCGAGCTGGGGCTTGGTATTACGTACTGAGAAAGGGCGGTGGATCGACTGGTTAATGAGTTCTCCGGAGTATGGCAGGACTCTGGAGTCTCGCGAGTGCAAAGTATGCAATGGCACTTGAGATATGTGAAGGGAATGAATAGATCAATTGAACCAGATAAAATATAGTCTGCCGGCAACCCGCACTAGTCCTGTAAGACCCTGACGAACAAAGCTCACAGTCTCATCCCCCCAAAAGTACCGCGCAAAGCCGACAAACATGCCGAGCGCTCCAGTCACGGGCGATTACTCATCCATCCCGACCAATCACCATGTCCTGATAACACCACCCCCGCAGCCAATCACACCAACTCGCCTCCAGCCAATCTGGCCTAGTGCCAAACCGGCAACGGGGATCGGCCCTGCAGCCGGCGGCTTTCCCCACAGCCTCCCAGGTCGGTCCATGTGGGTGAAGGGAGAATAAGAGCCAACTCCGGAGCAGACTGGCCCTAGGCGGAGTTCCTGCTGAGTTCAAGGTTGCTGGGAACTAATCTGCCCGTTTCCCATTGGTCATTTGCCCTTGGGCAGCACTGCTTTGGATAATGTAAAATGCTAATAATAACCTAATAAGAATGCCTTTCTCTTCGAAGAAGAAAAAAAAAAAAAAAAAAAGACAGCAAGAGCCCCACCTCTGGAGATGAAGACTACTTCCCGTAGTAGTTCTCTCGCTATGACCAAATCATGATTCATCTCCCCCGTCTTTCCTCTGCTGTCCGGACGGGAAACTGGAACGGGGTGACTCGGAGAGACGATCGATCTCCGGAGAAACTGTCTATGCCAATCTTTTGGCAATTTCCTTACCGCGGACGGAGCTCGCTGCCCAGACTGTGTCCCCTCGCTATACTTCCAATGAGAGGCCCTGGCGGAATAGCTGTTATATAATGGATATCTAATAGCCTCGATTCCTATTTCCTGATGGAAGGTGGCACGCTCGGGTCTACCGACCAGGCACTTGTTTAGGTAGTAGTGCTGTGTGAGCCTGTGACTCTATTATGCACTCATAGCACCATAGTGGCAGATGTACGTACTCTGTACTACCTTTTTTTGCTTCCTGCGGGATGATTTTCCCCCCCTTACCGAGATCTCATTACTTAATGCAAATGGTTATCATGCATCTCATACGGATTTTCGCTGCTCAGACGACGTCGCTCTAGTCCAATTAATATCTACAAATGTTTTCATCATTATCAATTCCCTTGCGTCGCAGCCGGCTGTATGATTGCGCCTTCCCACTAAGCATAACCACATGCCTTTACGGAGTGCAGTGTCACATTTTCTTTTTCGTCATCACGAGTCGAGGCATTTTCTGTCTCATGCAGCCACCCTCTAATCGCACTGCCTTTGCCCTTTTTTTGTTTTTCAAAGATTCCCGTGCAACGCGCGACCCCTTCTATGTTATCCGTCGCCCACTGATCTCGGAATGTAATTTCTCCCAGATGCCCGATAAACTCCCAGAACTCCCTGCTATACGAGGCTGAGGCCGTTGTTGAAAATGAGACAAATGTCACAAACAAACAGACCATGAGATAACTAAATAAAAAAAAGAGAGGCCAAGTCGCCAAGCAATAGATGACACGATATAATCTGTCAACAGTTTACTCGGTGAAATTCCGCAACTTGGTCAACTCATCTAGAAGTTCTTGCAGATCCCCATCGGAGATTTTGTGCTGCAAACTAGGAATGAGTGACTTGGCTTCTTCGGCATTGTCGCAACACAGACTCCCTGTACAACGTTAGGCTAGCCTCTGACATGTGATAACGACGGAAGAGACATCGACATCGACATCGACATCGACAACAACAACAAATCAACAAAGAGAAAGAAAGTAAGAAAATAATCATACCCAGCTGAGACCGCTCGAACATCTCCAGCTCCGTGTGCGAATTAAGCAGTCGCTCAACAGCCTTGATATTCTCCTCGTCCTTGAACCTCGCAAAGACCTCCAAGTAGTCCAAGGTTTTGGTAAGGTTTCTGCATGTGTAAGCATGGGTCATTCTTTATCCAAGCCGGTGGGCGTCACAAAGAACGCTTGCCCGCATTCCTGCAGCTGCCGTAGAACTGAACTCACTCCGGCTCCTCGTACTTCTTGCCCCCTCTCCGTTTATTCTCCAGCACCTTGTTGATGACAAGACGTGCTTCGGACAGCGACAGCGTGTGAGTGTTCTGGTCCGCGCCGAGTTTCAGCGTCGAGGCGGCCTCGAGCTCGCCCTGGGGCAAGGCGCGTTTGCGATGCGTGGCGGGGGGTAACTGGACGCTCATTTTGAAGACTTAGTACGAGTCTGTGCGTTTTGGGTGGGATCTCGTTATTCGTTTCGGTTGGCGGCGGTAGGGCGCGCGATGATTCTCTATGTATTGTTCGATTGAAGGGATCTCGACTCGACCGAGACAATGTTGCTGAATGTTGAATGTGAGGTCCGTACGGCACGGGAAAACTTTCTCTATGAAGTTTGGCTCTGGCAGTATTGGGCGGTGGATCCTTCACCGCCTTTGTTATCAACAATGAAAGAATCGACGGATCAGGAGCTAGCATTGAGGGAAAATCACTGAATAGATCGATCTCTTTATCTTGACATGCAGCATGTAAACATTCCATTGAGCATGGTTATATGCGGTACACAGTGGTGGGCCACCGGAACCTAGAGAAACGACATGCCAATATGCTGGGAGATTCCAAGATGCATGGGGTTTTGCAAAATTCTGCACTATACAGTTCAATTGAGCGAAGAGGGTATCGATTCAAAATCCACTATTTTTCTATCCAGGCTTTATATCTCATGTCCCAAACGCCTCATGCTATGCGACCATTCTATACAATATGGCCCTGCAATCTATACTTTGCGGAATGCAACCTCTTTGGGTAGACGGAAGCTGGCACAGAACATTTGCTTGTTGGGACTGACCAGTCTCACGTTGTGGATGGAGAGTTCCAGTTCCTGATTGCCACTGCCCCCAACTCGGTCCTCCAAATTGACGGGGTGCCCGATTCGTTCGGTAATGCGCTTGCAGATGTCGGCGTGGTCATCGGCTTCATCTTCCGAATGACCAGAGAAGCAGTAGACGTGGACCATGGGAAGAGCCTGCGAGGTGTGCGGCGCAAACAGCGACTCTTTACCGGCGTAGAGCCCGGGGAATGCATCGAGGAATTCCAGGGCAATGGCAGGTAGATTCATCACGTAGTGATCAAAGACCGTGGGACGGGTCATGACTTCGGGAGGAGGCATAGGGGGTTGTTCCTCCTTTCTGGCACTTCTCCGTTCTCTGCGCTTATGTGGCAGAGACACCTGCTGAGGGCCTAGTTCCACGAGCTCCTTAGCAGACCAGCGGATGAAGTCTCTACCGTCCTGGTTGAAAGGAGTCACAAACGGTTCCACGCGGTTCCTCTTGACCGCATCCTGCATGACTTCATATCCGTGCGGGTTGAGATCATTGGCCCAAACAAAGATCTTCTTCTTGCCGGCGGGGACCGCGAAGGGTCCAACGCCGGCCATGACATCGCAGACCATCTCGCCAGAGCGGAACTTCTGCACCAATCGACGGTGTTCCGTCTCCAAGCGACTGTTCCAGTATACTCGCGAGTAGTCGAAGTGGAACACACAATCTTGCTCGCTCTGAACGACGTTCATATCGTCTTCACCGGCCAGCAACTCGAAGGGGAAAGTGCGGAATTCGCTGTGTGCGCCCACGTCCTCCGTCTTTCTGATCACCGTCTTGATGTTCACATTTTTGTCCATTATAACCTGCGCGATTATGTTTTTGTAAGGAAGATATTGTTCACGTAGGTTGAGATGCGCTAGAACACGTCAGTTTAGTGGCCGGCCATGTTACCTGCGAAGTCAGAGTGACATACCAACATGGCCAACTTGCGTATATCCTTGCGGGAATTCCGCCAACAAATCTTCCGGTATAATGGCATCCATGATATCCGCTATACAGACAATCAGTCTCATCCTCTCGCCCAGAGTCTCCCATAATGACAGTAACGCTCACCATACGCCCAATAATCATATTCCAAGGTCAAATCATAACCTCTCATGGCAACCGTCCCCTTCTCCACAAGCTCACTCAGTGTCGGCGACCAAGTCGCAGCATCTGCTTTCTATCAGCACCTGCTTAAATTACACCATTCAATTATAACCAACCATCATGTTTAACCCCATCCTTCAGCAACAGACACTTCTTCACAGCGTCATCGACCTTCACCTCCCGGATAATGTTCAATCTCGGCGCCTCCAGCAAATCCTGGCTCTTGTTCAGCGTCCCGCGCACCTTCGAGATATCCGAGTTCTTGAACACCGTCGCAGCCGAGAGCGGTAGCGTCTTCTTGAAAAATGATCGGTCCAGCGCTCGCATGGCACGGTTCACAGGCGGCCGAAACATGGTGGGGAGAGCGCTGGTCGACGGGTTCGAGGGCTCGGATCGACTTGGTTGGGCCATGGACTGTGATGGTTTCGGTCGGAAGAGGTGAAAGGGTTGGATTGGGGCGGTTTATCGGGAACTGGGGTATCTGGTCGTTATTTGATCATAGCGTGGGGGTTTCTTTTTGAGGATTTTCCCGATTTGCGTTGGGTTCGCGATTTTATCGGCACGTGACAGGAGCGATAAGATCGGATCGTGATCGCATTCAAGCAATTCAATGTCGTCGATATTGATTGACTCATTAGGAGGCTCGAGTATCAGCGAGTTGATTGTAAGTGTGGGTATTACGTTCTCAATTCGTAGCTATAGCTAAATAACAATTACACAGACATACGCTATCCTGTATTCCAAAATCACAAGTACAACAGTATCAATGACAAACCGCTCTCCCAAAATACCAGACACCATGCGAAGTAAAAAGACAAGTCCATAAACCAGCTATCACGAGCTCAGCTCATTTAGCAAAGCCTGGTCCAGTTTGCGCTGCTTCTCCAGGACTTCAATCCTATCCTGGAGCTGTTTGATTTCTTCGTTCTTCCTCTTGATCTGCGCCCAAGAGATCTCCCGCCCGCGTATGACCCCTTTCGTTCTCAAATCATGCTTGTTTAGAAGCTCGGTGACCTCCTCCTGGGCCCGTCGAGGCAGAACCGCATTATGGCTCTCGAGGATCTTCACCACCTGAAGCGCAAGGTCTGACGATTCCGCCCGCGGATCGCCCGATAGCGCATTATGGTATTTACTCGGCGTAGGGGTCATGCACAGCTCCGCCGAAGGCGGCGGTAACCGCCATGACTCGGGCTGCGACCAGACTGATTTTGGAGTCTGGGGGATATCGTTTTGCGTATCAGACAGCCTGCGTTTGCCAGGCGAGGTGAACGAATCCGTGCGGGCCGCCTTCCGTGGACTTGACTCGGATTCGAAGGACTCAGTTCCCAAAGTCGATCTGGAGCTGCCAGCCGATGCGAAAAGCTGGCGCGGCTTGCCCAGTAACTTCCCCGGTAACTCGTCAAACGTATCATCCCATTCGGACTCATCCGAATCCTCAGACATCATTTTCGCCTTGGCACTCTGCGGAAGCGCTTGTGCTTCAGGGGGTCCCATCGCGGGCGCGGTGCGGAACGGTCGCTCGGTCTGCGGCGTGAGAAGCCCGGATCTTCCATAGCCGGTTGGTTTCGAAGGAGTTTGCGGGTCGATAGGTTCAGTGCGCGAGTTCGAAAGGACGGCTCTTTCTTCGCGGAGTTTGGCATCGGTTTCCCAGATAAAGAATCGGCATTGTTGCGAAGGGGGTTTCTGGCATTTGTAAACTGCGATGTGCCCTACTGGTTAGTCGCTCATGGCTAGCACCGCCCAATCTAAAAGGTCACCTTACACCACTTTCCGTGGTTAATCCCGTAGTTCTTGGTCTGCAGTTTGACAGCAGGGGGCCGTCCGGAACAGTCACAGCGCCAGACACCGTCGGCAAAGAGGCCCCGCAATGGCACCGAGGTGCGCGGAGAAAAGCCCTTGGATGGGGACTTCTGGGGAGAGAGCATTTTGGGAAGGTGATTTGAGAGAGAAGCACATGGTGCGATCAAAGGCAACTTTCCTGCGAACAATGGTCTTTGATATTTAGATGCGATGTCGCTATGGTAACTGCCTTCTTTGACAGGCTGAGTCAGTGGAATGCGGGGCAGCTACGCCGGAAGAGGTCTAGCGTCCATCCTCAACCAACAAACCTTATTGGCTAAGTTCCTTACATCATCATGCTCAGTGGCCGATTGCTGCTTCAGGCATCACGTGCATTGTTTTATCTCCTTTGTCTTGATCTATGAAAAGCCCATCGGACTATACAAGCCTACCCCACACTTTAACAGACGTCTCTCTTCACCAGACAATGTAATACAGAACACAAAACAATAAATCAGACAGAAGGATGGTATATGATGGGGTATCACAAGGAAACTACCGACTCTATTCTGCAAGAACCTGCCGCAGCATCATGCTGAACGAATCGGACAGCTTGAGTATCTCTTGGATTTCGGGCTTCACGGGTTCTCCAGCCGTGCGGCGGAGCTGATCCTGTTGCTTGCCCCGGCGTTTTCGTTCGGCGTTGATGGGGTCGAGGTCGTCCTCCTCGTCGAGCTCCTCCGAGTTCTCCGATTCATCGTCAGAGATAGCGAGATCTTCCAAGTCACCCTAGATAACAAGTTAGTATTGAAACTAGTAGCCACCGTAATGTATGACATACCTCATCTAATCCAAAATCGCTTCCCCTGAACGTGGCGCCAGGGAACGTTTCATTTCCAGTGCCTTCAGCCGCCATCTTTTGCCGGGTCTTGTTGAGGTGCCAACGTTTACGATTCTCATGCCATTTGATCAAGGCATTGATCTCTTGTAACGCCTTATCCTTATCGATTTGCCCCACATCCTTAGCCCCATGCAAGAGGGCATTCATGTCTAATCGACCGCCTTGTGGCCCGTGGCGCAAGAAGTCCAGAATATCTTCGATCCACGCCATCAGAGAGCCGAACAGACCGTTGTCATGCAAGTGAACCTCATGCACAAACTTGTAAAAGCTGCTCTGATGGCGTTCACAGAGATCGATAAAGGCCTGGACGGTTTGGTTCGGATCGGCGGACACGTCCTGTCGCTGGCACTTCTCGATGACAGCAATCGCATCGTCGGCGAACTGGGCAAAGTCCGTGATACTGTTGTAGACATTGGCCGACTTGTATACTCGTACAAGAGGCTCGTAGAAAATGGTAAAGAGATCACGGAATAATTGAAGAGTGACCGGCTCTTCAACGATACTCAGCATCATGGCCTTATCGCGCTGTCGCGTGTAGAGCTTGAGTAGCTGTTTCAAGTGAGCAAACCACTGAGCACCCTCGCGCATCTCTTGGTCAACATTCTCGACGGCAAAGTTCCAAGCAACGTACGCATTGAACACTTTGCCGACTTGTTCGGTGGTGATTTCCGGAGCGATATATTCAGAACGGAGGATGGCGACAATGAGATCCACGTCCTCCATAGCCGCCTCGTTGCGGATCTCATTTTTCACCGTTTCGTCGGCGTCGGTAAATGCCTTCAACTTCTGGCAGAGAACGGGGTCGTCAACTTTGGCGGCTAGTGCATCGATCGATTTTTGGAAGGCCTTGATGCCGTCATTCAGAGTCATCGAGAAAATGCGCTGCAGGAGAGAACGTGACCCAAACGGTTGGGCCAGGAAGAGATCTAGAACCCCAGTCATAACAGCGGCGGGGTTGGCGATACGGATCACGTTCTTCATCAAAGTATATGGGACAAGAGAGTGAATCCGCTTAAACTGCGCAAATAGTTCCGGCGAATTGTCTTCGGCTAAGAACAAATGGTACAGCGTTGCAGCAACCCTAGCTGTAGTTAGCGATCGCATCAAACATGGTCATTCTCGGCTGGAGGACGAACTCAATTCGAAGCCATTCAGCAAACTTCTGGTACTGGGGGCTGAGATCCTCTACTGTAGACTTCTCTCGAATCTCGGCGAATAGCTTGGTCAAGCCATCTGGAAGGAAACAGAGGTGTTAGTAAAATGCATGGTAATCGTTTGGGCTGCAGCACATACTGCTCTCCACAATGTCTCGGCGAAAGTTCTCCATGTAAACATCCAACTCAGCTGCTCGCTGTCTTGCAATCTCGTAGAAACGTTTCTGCTCTTCTATTCTAACGGCATCCGCTTCCTTGCGACGCTGCATGTCTATCATCTCTTCCTCATTTAGAGCAACAGGCTGCGCAGTGAGAAATTCTTCGAGAGCTTTCGATTCGGCCGCTCGTTTATTTTGCAGTAAGGTGCGAAGGAAGGCTCGGAGCGACACCCGCTGTTCTTCTCTGTATAGAACAGTTTCGCGAGAAACCTC
Organism: Aspergillus ostianus; assembly: GCA_025592935.1. NCBI lineage: Eukaryota > Fungi > Ascomycota > Eurotiomycetes > Eurotiales > Aspergillaceae > Aspergillus > Aspergillus ostianus. The sequence continues at coordinate 50,797 of JANFQY010000153.1, read as the reverse complement.
GCCTGAGACTCTCGGGGACTTGGGGGACTTCCCCAGTGCGGACCTCATAGACGACCGTGATATCGAACGATGGAGATTGTGGTTCCCGGGTGTCAGGTTTCTCGAGCTCGAGCTCTGGCTTTGGTTTTCTTCCGGAGTACTTGTACTCTGAGTGGACAACGACGATACGGAAGACGCATCGTCATCTGCCGAGGAGAAAAAGCTGGACGACGTAGAAGTCTTGTTCTTTCGTGGCAGGGGAGGCAGAGGTTTTCCGGGGAATTCAGTTTGCAGCCGTTTTTGAAGCTTTGAAAATTCGCCATACCGCCGGGCCACGAAGATGTCAGACTTCCCTTCCCGTCGCACGCGAATAATGAACTCCTAGTTCCGAACATTAGTAGTAGACCTTGGTGCGACATTGATCAAGGTTGCTCACCGCATGTTGATGGTACCGTACTGTTCGCCTAACGGAAGCGACGCGCACCGCAGCCACATTGACGTCCCAGCCATGAATCGCATTCCCTTCAGGCATATTGACAAGAAGTCCTGACTCGTTGGCACCACGCTCAACAACCTCCATTTCCGAAAATTGTATCCGTTCTTCATATCCTGATGCTGTAGGGATACCAGATACCATCATCAATTCAACGAGCTTCTCGCACTTCCTAGCCAGCTTTCGCCGTTTTGTCTCCTCCAATCTATCTTCCGACGAGGAAACATTCTTCTTGGCGAAGGATTCAAGAAACTAGGTACTGGACATCAGCTGCTGCGGGGCGAGGAGAGGGGGAGGGGCCACACGCACCACCTGCAACTTGTCCTGCCAAAACTCTTTTTCGCGGGCTTTATCCAGAAAGGGGAAGTTCCGCACATGATGAACGAAGATATGACGGAGGATTGGAAGTTCTGAATCCACGGGCGCGACTTCGCCGAATTCCGACTTGAACGGGGCACCGAAGCGACGGAGGGCAGTTGGCGAGTTCAGCTCGGCGATTTCGCTCTGCACCTGGCGTGCGATGAGTTCGCGCTTCAGGTCTGCAACTGTTAGAAATGTGTCATTGCGCGCTTGAATACAAAAGACCAACAATGTTCTTGCTTTCCCGTCAGGATTTGACCTGGCGGGGTAATGTTCTGTGATTCCGATGGAGCGCCGACCGACAGGCCATCGGAGCTCTGGGCAGGGTTCTCAGAGGCCATGGTGAACGACAGTTGCGTACGATCGCTCAACACACTCGCCCAAATGACGGATCATAAACTTATAAGGAAAATGAAACCCCAAAGAAAAAAGTCCACTAGAGCCACAGTTAAAGACCGGGGACGGTTCCTGAGTACAGGGCAGAATCCGTCTGCCTAGTGGCGTAATGCGAAAATGACGTTGATCGGGCCAATGCCGAGATACGAAGGTGCTGGGTGGCTTCTTGGTATTTCCCAGCGTAGGAGGGGGAGAATGGTGCCGATCAGACGGAGGAAAGGAGGGCGGCTAAGGGAAGGGAAAGAGGGAGAGGGAGAAGAGGACGAATCCGTGGAGATGAGTTGAGTTCAGTAGAAGTTGGGCAGTCACGGGAAGTCGATGATCGCGATATTAATCTTTCCCCTTCCGACCACCTCTGCTTCTTCCTCTCTTCATTTTTAGCCTTTATAACTAAGACCACGCTAACACTCATAACATTTACGATGGAGAACCCCCCATCGTCAAAGCCACTCCTCCCTTTCTTTCTCCATACCCTCTTTCCCCCTTTGACGCGTCCATTGAGGGGGCTCAGCCCTGTAGCCCCGCAGGGTCGAGAGCGGATCGACAGCGATACTATTTATTGTTGGCATTCGCAAGACGATGCCTCGCCAAGTCCCTCTAGTAGAGTCAATATGGCTCAGTTCGACATGCGCCAAGTAGGCAGCCACCAGACGATGGTCGCTGCACCTCTTCCATTTCCATCCATCGATCGTCTGCAACAAATCCCCGTTTTCTGATGGTTGTGCTTTCTCCAGTCTAACTCACTAGATGGCACCAACTAACATAGCCACTCTGGCCGCCCCCTGAGGGGAAGACGGAGTGGACCGAAATAGAAAAGGTTCACAACGGATACCAGCACTGACAACTGATAACTGAGTCACTGGCAAACAGTCAAGCAAACAAGAAGAATAACCTTTCTGTAGGAAAGAAAGAATGTCAAAATTACTGGGCTCGTCGGCCATATCGTTTGCACCGATTCCGGAGGTCCTCTTGCCGATTCTACCCAGAGATCACTGGAAATGGCCCCGTTCCGCGTCATGTTTCGTTCAGCTAATGGTCATATGATAGAAACCTGGATTGGGAGCACTTGGGAGCACATGAGTTGATCGACTACATTTGTTCACCCGTCAGTGCTAGAGTCTTCGGTTGCTCACGTTGACCTCATCGACCCCAAACAACATGAAGCCAAAATCGGGCGAAGACAACTTGTAGTTCGGGTGAATGCGTTGGTTGGCACCGGAATTCTCGTTTACCACGTTTTGATACTCGCGTCCGGAGATCCGTCTACCAACACATCCTGCCATCACATTCACATCATCGAAAGCCAGTATTACATGCTCACAAGTACCTGGTTTGGGCACGAAGGCCTTTGCCTAACTTGAGGGGTCCCTTCCTTCCAACTCACACCACTCTTTCCACTTAATAACCTCACCCATCTTCCTCCATCTCAAACATTTCCCCTCATCTTAGGCCAAGAACAACTACAAATTAAGCATAATGTTATTCAGCAGACTAAGGAGATCTGTGCGAATCCAAAAAACAACGGGCCATGCGACGACAAGACATACTGCAACGCATGCCACAGTTACGCCAAAACCCGATGAACATAGGCCGAGCTTTGACTCCGCCTGGACCCTGACAGGGGACAGTAGCGTGGATTTATGTGAATGCAAACAATTGGGTATGGAGATTCTCCATACCATTGCCGGCATCCCCTCCTTCTCCGAATTCGAGACCAAAGAGTCCGGCCTGCTCTGCCTTGAAGATACGATCAGCCTGTTGGAAAAAATGAGCCTTTGTCCAAAGTGCTCCGAACATGAACATTCTCCCGACTTTCTCAGCATCCTCTGCAACAAGGTTCTAGCCCAGTGTCAATTGTTTCGCGGATTCTTGAACGAGATGTTAGAACAGAAAGATCAGGAGGACCACCAGTCCCTTTTACAGCGGGACTACACAGTCGCCACAAGTCAGGAACGAATGAGTCTTCTCTGCTCACTTACCTACCTCCAAATGAAGAAGCTCCACGGCTGTGTGGCCCGACTAAATGAAAAACTTGAAGAGCAATCTACGTTCGACGAAGACTCCTGGTTAAACCTAAGGGGACAATGTTTCCAGCTGGCGATGGATTCGGCCACCCTCTGCTCGCGGGCGACTTATTTTAGGAATTCTGTGTTTTGGTGATAATTCGACGATTGAAATGATTTACGATGCGAATGTCTGGGCGTTTTAGGTTTGGGTTTTGGTTCTTAGTTGTTTGTCCTCCGCGATATGGTTGAAATTGGTTGCATGGGCTCCATGGCGTTGAGGCTGTCTGGATAATCTGGAGAACAATTGGAAACGTCATAAAAGGTGATCGGGCTGATTGGATAAATGCTTGCATTTCCCATCTACACCGTAGAGTGGTATGAAGCTCTGGGCTCCGGCATTGAAATAACCAGTCCGTCATCGAGCCAAGCAGCTATGCCGAGGCATGCAATGATACTCGTGTGCAGCACTGCAACGACGGTCTATTGCCGTATCAGACAATGATCCAAGTTACATACGATGTTGGCTTGATGAGTCTAACTAGTGTTGGGGCTCAGTAGACCGACCGGGGAAATCCTGGTTGATGGCCCGGAACGGTGCTCAATAATGGGTCGTGAATGATGCCCGCAAAACAAGGCTGACTGCCAAGGCCTCGTCACCCTCCGCCTTTCCTCCTGTCGCGGCGTCTCACAACATCCCCAGCGTCCCTTTATAACGTCCGTGGTTCGACATGGCCCATTGCCCTTCGGTCTTGGGTCTCTCTCGTTCTCATTCTTATATACTAGAGGTTCATGAGCCTTAATTACCACATCGCACCCACCTGCGTCTGTCCATCGTGGCACCGATAATCGTCGAGCTTCGGCTGTTCTCCCCTATCTCAGCTGCCTAGTCCGAGCTGTAATCCGATATCGCGCTATCATCGCTGTCGTCATAGCTGACTCTCGTCAATTCGCTCTCTACATGCTATTCTAATCATCATGGCTAAGTCAGACGCCGATGAAAATACAGAGTTCCTCCCCATGACTCGCCCGAGATCCACGTCGACCGCCTCTCAAACCTCCTCCGATTCGGGTCTTTCTGTTGAATCGTCATTCTTAGGAGAGAACAAACGCGATGCGACAATGACCGAGAATTTCAGTGCAGCTGAGGAGGCTAGATACCGTGATATGGAAGATGGGGATGCTGCGGCGGATGACCCGTTCCTCCCTGGATCGAAGAAGCCGACCACTTCAAGCCGCACCCGCCGGATATTCTGGGCTTTAATAATCCTCTGTGTGGGAGGCTGGCTGCTGGCTTTTGTGCTATTCCTCACCCAGGGTCGGTCGAAATACCAGACCGCTTCCGATACTCTGCAACTGCACGAACCGGATTCCAACTCAGGTAGCACGAGCGCGGGGAAACCCGTGACGCTAGAACAAGTTCTCTCCGGTGAGTGGTCGCCTACGTCGCACTCCATTTCTTGGATTGCGGGGCCGGAAGGTGAAGACGGCCTCTTGGTAGAGCAGGGCGAGGGTGGAAACGAATACCTGAGGGTTGAGGATATTCGCAGCCGCAAGGACGGTGAGGATACGCTGGAGGGAAGGGTGTTGATGCAGAATTCCATTGTAAAGGTTGATGGACATGCCTTTGTGCCTTCCAAGACCTGGCCGAGTCCCAACCTCAAAAAGGTACTCCTCATGTCCGACCGGGAGAAGAACTGGAGGCATTCGTACATTGGGAAATACTGGATCTTCGATGTGGACACGCAAACCGCCCAACCTCTGGACCCTAAAGTGCCTGATGGACGAGTGCAGCTGGCAACTTGGTCGCCAACCTCGGATGCGGTCGTCTTCGTGCGTGAAAACAACATGTACTTGCGCAAACTGTCGTCGGAGTCCGTCATTCCGATCACTAAGGACGGCGGCAAAGATTTGTTCTATGGCGTTCCTGACTGGGTATACGAAGAGGAAGTGATTTCAGGAAACAGCGTGACCTGGTGGTCGAATGATGGGAAATACATCGCCTTCCTTCGCACCAACGAGTCTGCTGTTCCCGAGTTCCCTGTCCAGTATTACCTGTCGAGGCCATCGGGCAAGAAACCTATTCCAGAGCTGGAGGACTATCCCGAGGTCTCACAGATCAAATATCCCAAGGCCGGAGCCCCAAATCCAGTCGTTAACCTGCAATTTTACGACGTCGAGAAAAACGAAGTGTTTCCCGTTGAGGTGGCTGACGACTTCGAAGATGACGATCGGATCATTTTCCAAGTGCTGTGGGCTACCGAGGCGAAGGTTCTCATCCAGGTCACCAACCGAGAAAGTGACTACCTGAAGGTATTCTTGGTCGACACCAAGACTCGGACGGGAAAGCTTGTCCGAGAACAAGACATCGCCGCTCTTGATGGAGGGTGGATAGAACCAGCGCAATCCACCCGGTTCATTCCTGCAGACCCCAGCAATGGGCGCCCAGAGGACGGGTATGTCGATGCCGTGGTCCATGACGGATACGTGCATCTCGCCTACTTTACGCCTCTTGACAATGCGGATCCCGTCATGCTCACGACGGGTGAATGGGAGGTCGTGGACTCACCATCCGCAGTGGATCTGAAACGAGGACTGGTTTACTTTGTTGCGACGAAAGAAGCTCCGACCCAACGCCATGTTTATCGAGTGCAGCTTGACGGAAAGAATCTCCAGCCCTTGACTGACATCTCGAAACCGGGTTATTTTGATGTATCCTTTTCCGATGGATCTGGGTATGCGCTGCTCAGCTACAAAGGTCCTTCGGTACCGTGGCAAGCGATACTCAACACCCAAGGCGATCAGCCTATTCTCGAGAAGACTATTGAGGATAATCCGCAGCTCTCTCGCATGGTGGAAGCATTTGCAATCCCCACCGAAATATACCAAAATGTCACCATTGATGGCTTCACGCTTCAGGTTGTCGAACGCCGCCCGCCGCATTTCAACCCTGCCAAGAAGTACCCTGTGCTCTTCTATCTCTACGGAGGTCCCGGCTCGCAGACTGTGGATCGTAAATTCGCTGTTGATTTCCAATCCTACGTTGCGTCTAGCCTAGGCTACATCGTCGTCACCGTTGACGGACGCGGCACTGGATACATCGGTCGAAAAGCCAAATGTATCACCCGTGGGAACCTTGGGTATTACGAAGCCTATGATCAGATCACGACTGCAAAGATGTGGGCTGAAAAGCCGTATGTTGATGAGGCCCGCATGGCCATCTGGGGCTGGAGTTACGGTGGCTTCATGACTTTAAAGACCCTCGAGCAGGACGCTGGAGAGACGTTCCAGTATGGCCTTGCAGTTGCTCCTGTCACAGACTGGAGATACTATGGTACATCTTACTCTTTTTTTTTTTTTTTTCGAATGAGTCCTTACTGACCTATCTTATTTCAGACTCTATCTATACAGAGCGTTATATGCATACACCCCAGAACAACCCCTCGGGGTATGATAACTCGTCCATCACCGATATGTCTGCATTAGAGCAATCAGTGCGCTTCCTCGTCATGCACGGCGCCTCGGACGACAACGTACATCTTCAAAACACACTCGTGTTAGTCGACAAGCTGGACTTGTCCAATGTTCAGAATTATGACCTGCATTTTTACCCGGACTCGGACCACAGCATTAACTTCCATAATGCTCATTATATGGTCTATAGCCGTAAGTATACATCTACACTTGGCAGTATCATTCAAGGAAACGAGACTCACTTATCTGACAGGTCTGTCGAGCTGGCTCATCAACGCGTTCAATGGCGAGTGGCATCGAACTGCCAACCCCGTTCCCGATGAATCGATGTGGGGTCGTATCAAGCGATCCGTTCCTTTATTCGTACATTGATTTCGGTTCAGTGGTATTTATGGGGGTGCTATATACTCATATACATAAATTCAATTGGATTAATAAATCATGATTCTGGAGTCAGATATTCCTTTGGATCGTCGTTATCCATGGGGCAATTTTCATATACATACACATCACTATAAATATTCACAAAAAAGAGAGCAGTAACCTTCACAACTAAAACAAACCCATCGTTGCCGGATTCTCGTAATCGATATTCTCTTCCGCACTCTCGATCCTCGCACTGCAAGTCCCAAACACTCGATCCCACACACGCGTCTGCTTCCCATAGTTATGACTCTTCTTCCACCCCTTCCGATGATGCAGATCATGATCCTCGATCACCAGCTCGGCATCAAACATCCGCATCAGCCACGTCAACGGATTCGGTGGTGAGGCATGGATCCGAAGACCACTATGGCCCGCCAGCTCCGCGAACAGCACGTACAGCTGACAGATATGCCACTCGTAGAAGCCCATCGGCAGTCCCATCAGGCGCATCGTGACCCACGTCATCAGCGGGATGCCCGCGATGTCGAAGAACTCCTGCTCTGAGTCTGCGTAGATGGTTAGGAGCGGGTTCGGGTGCTTCGTGAGGTGGTGTGTCCGGTGGTATTTCCAGAGTCCCGCCACGTCGTGCATCAGCCGGTGGTACCAGTAGAACCAGAAATCGAGGATGATCCCGTATAGGCTGATCTCGAGGGGTAAGTATCGCCAATCTAGGGACGCGGGGGCCTCGTTGTCCCGGTACGTGAGGAGCACTGTCATTAGGGGTCGTATGAGTCCTGCGAGCATGACCGAAGTAAGGGCCTTGCTGACCCCGACGTCTGGTACGCCGTCACGTTCGTGTTTGTCTCCGTCTAGGAAGCCGTACTTGTGGCCCATTTCTCGCAGCTGGCGCAGTTCTCGCTGCGTGAACACTCGCGAGGCGTAGTAGTAGTATAGGAAGGCGACGACGGGGTGGAAGTTCTGGCCCGTGAGGGCGACGTAGAGTTGATGAAGGAACAGTGGGATGCTGCCGTAGACGAGCACCCAGCGGTGGATATGCCAGTCCGGGACGTAGGGCACTTTATCGCTCTTGGAGTGCTTGGGCACTTCACGGTCTAGGTCGACGTGGTAGACGTTGGCCCATTCGAAGATCCGGTGCGGGAGTTTCCACTGCGAGCGATCTTGTCGCCGCCAGGTGGACTTCATCGAGTCTTTGGGATTTGGATGGGTGCTCATCGTGTACCCTGTGTTCGGTGATGTTTTGGTTCTCGATCTAGATAGGTGTGTGGTTCACATCTTCGATATAAGGTCTCCGAAGTGGGAGACCCTTCATATAAATATCACTCTTGTCTAGGGCCCCTGACAGAACGCTCATTCAAACGTATCACCATGAACCGAGGTCATGCAGATCATTGCACAAGTTCCAATTTCTGGTGCCTGAAGGACTGGAAATTTTGGGGGGCAGCCCATCGTTAGGGCTACGGACAGGCCCGGGGGCAGAGGGTCCCCGTACGAGACAGGCGTCATAACGTTAAGCCTGTACATGTGATAAGACTGTAAAGTAGTATGGGTTTGACCCAGTAAGCGGACGAGCCTTGAATAATCATGTATCATTGTGGGCGAACACGAGGGGAGGGGGAGTTCCGCGGTTGTCCCAGATCGCAAGGATGTCCAAGGAGGGAATAGATTGACCAAAGGCCGTTCAAGCAGACACGAACAAAGACAGAGATACCATCGGGCATTCGCAACTCCTTCCCGGGCAGGAATAGTTCCAATTTTCAGGCGCGAGTCGATCACCTCCACTCGATACCCCAGACGGTCAGGATCCAAATTTGGGCGCTTTTTCTCGGCTGTCGACCGTTTCGGCAACCTCGTGCAAACCGTATCTTCTGCAACTTATAAGACCGATATGCGGCCATTCGAGATGCTGAAAGGTTTCTGGAGTTGCGAATCGAGATCTTGGTCACGCACGAGGTTCGTGCACAAACAACTGCCTTCGGCGAGCAGCGATTCTCGGCATGTTGCTTGTCACCGAAGGATGGCAGTCGACGCAGGATGACGCTCGAGTCAGCAGGCTATGGGGGCTTGGCTTTCTTGATCAGATCGATCTTGGCCGTGCCAGTAGAGAGGGAAGCAAGTTAGATTCCAGGGGGAGTAGAGTTCTTCGTTCTGTCATCGGCAGTGTTAGATAGATGTATAATTCTATTAGGCATAAAACAAACCGAATCTCGAAAATGTACAAGTTCGTTTGAAAGTACATCCTCTGCCCAACACAATTCGACAGGACACTAAACCTTGATGTCATTTGAGCTTAAATCGTGATGTGATGATTGTCGAGTACTATGGAGAATCAACCTTTCCATTTCTTTCTTCCAATCTTCTATTCATTGGATCAGATAGATTATTGCCTTTCAAGGCAGTCTTTCTCTTCTAAGACCCCAGCCATCTGTTGTTGACCATCAGCTTATCACCATATACTTGGGGGTTTATGCGAATCCACCATGACACAGTGAGCCGACTCATGGCCTTTCCCAACGATGACCTTATGAGTGTCCTGTCTTTGTTGTAGCTTTTGCTCTTATCTGTTGCATCAAATACCTGAGTCCTTCTAATCCTGATGATTCTACATTCTCTGACGGCAACGTCAGCAAGCCAATATTCCAAATGTCTTATCCCACGGGCGCAGTCTCGGGTGGAATGCGAGTGCGAATCCTCTGTCATCGGGATCCCAGGAAACCCCCAGTCGCTAAATGCCCTGAGTATGATAAGCCCTTGTCATGGCTTAAGTCATGGTCTGTGTGGTTGTCTCGGCCGCCGAATGGTCTGCAACATTGTGGCTCTGCAACAACACGCCGGCACATGAACCACGGAAATTTCCCCCCAACCTGGAGGAATCCTTCGCGACTCAAAATCTGTCTATTCGGTGTCGACGTATTAGTCGATAATTGTTAGGTTGCATGTGATTGACGCATGGTTACTGCCTTGTCATGACATGCATGACGCTATTGAGCTTATGGTGCTGCATGAGAGATCCGGAAAGTACAGACTCGGACTATTGACAAGGAGGATGCATGAGGCTGCTGCCTCGAATCCAATAAATCGGTCATCGCCCGTGAATGGCAAGAGCATTCCATTCCTCTTTGCTCCCAGTTTCCCATCTCCTTCTCGAGGTCTGGTTTCTGCCCTCCCTGCATTCCGGCATTCATTCCTCTTGCGCTCGTTCCGAATCCGCGGAGGAAGACACTTATCAACATTGTATTGCCTCTATATTATAGACTATACGGCCTCTAGTATTTTGCTCCTGTTCGCAAAGATATTTTTCCATCATGCGCTTCCTTCCAGGGCTCGGCCTAGTGGGCTTTGCTGCGGCCCAGGCAATCTCCCATCTGGACCTCTTCGACTATGGACAGCGCGGACCTATTCTAGGGTCCTCCTTTGGCACGCCCGGGAACGCAACCTATGACTACGTGATCGTAGGAGGTGGTACAGCCGGGTTGACTATTGCCAGTCGGCTGGCTCTGAGTCAATCGAACCTAAGTGTTGCCGTCGTCGAGGCCGGCGGCTTCTATGAGGTTGACAATGGTAATGCTTCCGTCGTTCCTGGATACGGATCGCAGTTTTCGGGACTTGACCCCAGAGACACCAACCCCCTCGTCGATTGGGGTGTAAACACTGTTCCTCAACGGGGCGCCGCCGATCGAGTCATGCATTACGCACGTGGGAAAACACTCGGGGGTAGTTCGGCCAGAAACTACATGTTCTATCACCGACCCACGGTTGGAAGTATGCAGAAATGGGCCGACGAAGTGGATGACCAGAGCTTCGTTTGGGACAAAATGCTGCCATATTATAAAAAGTCCACCCACTATACGCCTCCGAGCCCAGCGCTCTTCGCAAATGCAACGAGCGCATCCATTCAGGCACCGGACGCCTTTGACCCAGCCGGAGGGCCTCTTCAGGTTTCCTACGGCAACTTTGCCTCTTCTTTTGCCGGCTGGGTTCGCCGTGCCCTTGTTTCCCTAGGCCTACCGCAAATCGAGGGCTTCAACAGTGGCAAACTCCTGGGCTCAGGGTTTGGAACGTCGACGATCAACCCGAAGAACGCACATCGATCAACGTCCGAGGCCAGCTTCCTACAAACGGCACTCAACAGTGGTTCCAATCTTGTGGTGTACAAGAACACCCTGGGCCAGAAGATCCTTTTTGATGAAAATAACGTGGCCACTGGCGTGCACGTTTCGACAGCTGGCACATTCGGAACGCAACCCATCACCTCCACACTCAGTGCTCGTGAGGAAGTCATCCTTTCCACGGGTGCCTTCCAGTCTCCTCAACTTTTGATGGTGTCTGGTGTTGGGCCATGCGATGAAATCTCCGAGTTCGGAATCCCCTGCATCAGCGATCTGCCTGGTGTGGGCAAGAACTTGCAAGACCACGTCCTATTTGGCCCCTCACATCGAGTGCACCTTGAAACAACGTCCATATTCGCGAACAACGCAACCGCAGCAGCTCTCGCCGTGCAACAATATCTGCAGGATGCCTCCGGTCGGCTCTCCATCGCTATTCCCAGCTATTACGGCTGGGAGAAGCTGCCGGAGCCGTATCGCTCACAGCTATCCGATGAGTCCATCGAGGCGCTTGCAGACTATCCGGAGGATTGGCCAGAGGTTGAGTGGCTCCCTCTCGATTCGTTCCAGGGCGACAGCTCCTTCAAGACCGGCCTAGACCCGGCAGACGGACATAATTACGCCACGATTTCGGCAGGACTCGTGGCCCCGCAGTCGAGAGGCACTGTTAAATTGAACAGCTCGGACATGAACACTCTTCCACTGGTTGATCCCGCATTCTTGGAAGACCCAACCGACGTCGAGTTGGCTATTGCCAGCTTCAAGCGTTGTCGAGAGATCTGGGGAAAGCTCGTCGACTTGGGGATTGCCGAACCGGAATACTATCCGGGTAAAAATGTCACAACTGACGAGCAGATCCTCGAATTCATCCAGCAAACCATGTCGCCGATCTATCATGTGGCCGGTACCTGCAAGATGGGTGGCGAAAGCGATCCCATGGCTGTGGTCGACAGCAAAGCCCGGGTGTACGGCGTGCATCGCCTCAGGATCGTCGATACCAGCGCCTTTCCGTTCTTAATCCCGGGGCATCCGCAAGCGACAGTCTACGCTTTGGCAGAGAAGGTCGCGGATGAAATATTGAACGAGTAGATTGAGAATGAGACCTTGGTCACCAGTGTATTAGCGCAGGCTCATCCGCAGGATCCATATTCATAATATTATTAGTTCATGCTGTAAACATACCATGCGGCTCAAATCAAACATTCAATTGCAATTATAGAGTACAAAATGCAGTCAGTCTATATCTGTACATGCCAATCTCAACCCAAGTATAGGATACAAAACACCCTTGTCTTTAATAACAGATTTTCCATAAAGTTGCTCCTCAGATTCCTCGTGTTCACTCCTTCTGGGCCATCTCGGCATCCTCCACAACAACCGCACCCTCCTCCAACAACTCATCGGCCGTCTTGACCTTCACATCCATGACCTTCAGAATCGTATACCGATGCTTACTCTTCACACGACGAATATGTCTCTGCCTCCTCTTCGTCTTCTCCTTGATCCGCAACGGCTCCGACTCCGTCCCCATCACCCGCATCCGACACTCAAACAGCCGTTCATCGAGGTACGGCGCGCCACGCATCGTAAACTCACGCGAACCCAGCACACTTGCGCGGTTGAACCGCAGCACATCGCCGGGCTTGACCTTCGGCATCAGGAACGGGAGACGCAGCTGATCGCCCTCCGTGAGGAGGTAGGGCCGGTCGTGCAGATGGGCGGTCACGTAGTGCGGTCGCTGCGATGTCAGGTACGGCAGCTGCTCGAACAACGACTTGCTGATCTTCAAGGGCTCGGTGAATTTCGGCGGCCAGGGTTTCTTGCTGCGTGCGTCTGCGTGGGTTTGCGTTTCGATTGGGAGCACCGGGGAAGTCGATGTGCTTGGGGGTGGTGTGGTGGTGCTGGGGGGTTGTGTTTCGTGGCTGCTCGAAGCGATGGAGGTGATGGGGCGAGAGGCGGCGGACGTGCTGCGGAGGAAAAGGCCTTGTTGGATACTGCTGCTAATGCTGGTGCTGGTTGCTGGTGCCGTTCGGAGACTCTGCGAGATGGGCAGAGCGAAGGCTCGTGGCACCGCGGTGGCGCGGGAGAACATGGTGAGTGGGTGAATTGAGGTCTTTGCGGCGAAACAGATGGTTAAGAGTGGCAGAGGTATTTGAGTTCCGCGGCTGCTTGAGACCGGTGGTAATCCCGGGTGTGCGCAGGACTGGGAGAGTTGGGTGTCTGGTGAAGGTGAAGCGGTTTCCGAGTCGAAGAAATTCCCGATGAAAAGATCACGTGATGTGGCTGGTGGACTGGCGGTGCGGCTGCTTGCAGAGCTACACGATAGAGACGGGGTTTCTCTCAACGAACAAGGGTTCGCGTAGCTCATTTTATTACAAACCAGGATCTTGATAGAAATGAATTCCCGCTCAAGGTCAGCGGAGAAAACCGTGACACCTGACCGATACCAGCCATATCGCGAACCATGCACAGAGTATGACATACCGTTTCCTACGAGATTCCCAGGTCTCAGGTACTCGATAATAATTATTATATTCCAATATGCTCCACATATACCATCGCTGACTACAGCTTCCAATGCAACCCTGACGTATGAAACATCTACATGCAATGCTGAAACGCGATCACAAAACACCAAGTCCCCGTAAGCCAAAAAAGAGGGTAAATGTATAGATCCAAAGTGGGAATGAAGTGAGAAAAGGATGAAGAAACACACAAAAGAGACCAATCCAAGTAGTTAGGACTTGAACGCCGGATCATCGGATCATTCAGGATATCAAACGCATAGTAAACCAAGGGCTAAAGCAAAAAAGAGTTACAAAGGAAAAGAAAAGGTTGAGTCCAGTGTCGTCAGGAGCCTTCTTCCATGGCCGCTTTGATTTTGGCGAAGAACCCAGCAGGCCATGCAGCCAAATCTTCGTCTTTGGGTACGCCCCGAACACGACAGTGGTTCACGACGTTGACGAGGATTCGGTTGAGCATTTCTTGAGTGATTGGGACAGTCCCCTCAAGCTGTGAATCAGGATACAAGAACGGGTCCCTTTGGCTAAGGAGCTCTTCCACGGTTGGTCGCAGTGTCTGGTCCCGCTGTAAACAACGCTTGAGCGTTCGGATCAACCCTGGGGGGACCAACACCCCCCCAACGCCGTACGACGGGAAATCGATTTTCACGTGAGGGTTTGGGATCGCAAGGATGCGCTCGTAGTATTTGGCGATTTTCGCGAACGGAGGTTGGCCGTAGACCATCTTGTAAAGTATACAGCCCAGACTCCATACGTCACTGGGTTTACCAAGCTTCATCACCTTGCCCACACTAGCTGGGAGACCAAGAGATGCATTCGAGTCGATCAAGGCTTCTGGTGACATGTAGTTGGGAGTTCCCACCTGCTGTTCGCGGTGCACATTGACCGTGTTATCCTGGATGGCATTCGCGATTCCAAAGTCGATCAATTTGAGTCTGCCCTGGACCAGCAGGAAGTTGGCAGGTTTGAGATCCGAATGCACGATGTTGTGATTGTGTACAGCCTGGACGCACTCGAGCATTTCCTTCCAGTAGTATCGGGTGAAATTAATGTCGAACACGGCATCTTCCGCGTTCAAACGATATGTAAGGATCTTCTCCAAATCCGATTCGCCGATCTCCATGAGAACACTCAGCGTGTGCTTGTCCGAGTTCAGTTCCCAATCAAACAGACGAACTACTCGGTCGAGGTTTTCCAATTTCTTCAAAAGGTCAATCTCGCCCTTGTAGCCAGCCAAGGTCACTGGATCCACGTCCTCCAGGTTGACTCTCTTCAGTGCAAAGATCTTGTAGTTTTCCGCCATGACACGGTACACACGCGAGCTTCCACCACGGCCAATGCAGTCCAGCCGCGTAAATGGCTTGTGGTTTACTGACACCTGATTGCGCTTCCTGCGAGAATGAGAGGCCGTGGCAGCCCCTCCGGCTGTAGCTGTCTCGAGGACTGACATCTTGGGAGGAGGTGGTGCCGGCCTATGCGGCGTGTTGCTGCTTCTAGTGGCCAGAATCTTTCGCGGCGAATTTCCTGCCGGAGGGTCCATATTTTCTTTCTTTTCTTCTCCGTAAACAACGGGGGATTTCTCGGGCTTATCAAGCATATTAAACCCTTGAGGCTTCACGCGCTTGAACGTTGGTGGTGGGTCATTTTCCTGGTCTCGGGCAGCAGGCAATGTGGGCGGCGGGGGAACCTTGAAAACAGGCTGTTGCTGTTGCTGCTGCTGTTCCTTCCCGCTCGGGGGCTTGGATGACATCTCCGAAGATGATCCTGGGGTTGTCTTGGAATATGATCCATATGACTTGGGTGACGAGGATCTGGAGTAGGGCGCATTCCCAGACGAGGTGCTGATCGGCTCCGCTCGGCGGTCCTCCCTCTGTGGCGGGCTGTGGTCTGCCCATGATACTTTCGGGGAGGATGATCTTGCTGTAGTCTTGTAGTTGTGGTTGTATTCATCGCCGTTGTCGGTAGGGTATAGGTCTGAGTCCTTCACTCCGTGCTCGGGAAGATAACTCTGCAGCTCGTCGTTTTCTTCACTTTGGCGTCGCAGGACGCCGCGCCGCGCCGGTCCATTCAAAAAGGTGCCGGTGAGTCTTCCGACTCTTTTGACGCGCAAAGAGCTTTGGGCTCCGAGATCCTCCAGATTGCGGGTACGGAGCACTGACGACGTGCCGATGCGAGGGGCGTAATCGTCTTCATATCTCGTTTTACTCTCGCTTTCCGATCGTTCCGCACTTCCCTGTTCATCTGAAAAACTTCTTTCCGTCGACCTTTTTTGAGACGGCGATATCGATGCCGGAGACCGTGTTTGACTACGCGACCCGTTGATCCGCACACTGCGATGTCTAGGGGCCGGCGTAATGAAGTCCTCCGTTTGAGTTCTTGGTTCAGGTTCAACTTCTACGTTCTCAGCGTTGGACAAGAGCGATCCTTCCCTTCGCGACCTGGCGCTGGGGGCCAAGGCGGGTGCGATGCGTACGACTCGGGGTGCCGGGCTCCCATTGGATTGATCAAGGGGAGACGCTGTGCGGGATCGCCTTTCTTGACTTGTCACGGCAGATCCTGCACGTTCGCTCGAGTAGCGATGTCCCTGACCGCCATTCTGGAGGCGTGGGGAAGTCTCCAGGCCGTCTTCGTCGAGAAGCGCCTTCACCGAAGCACTGAACTTGGGCTCTGGAACTTCGTCGTCGGAGCTATCCCCAGCGGAATAGCGCTTCGAAGCCGACGTACCATTGCTTCGAAGTGCAGCCAGGTTCTGGAGTTCTGGTGAATTGCGCCTGGAACCGGAGCGAGAGATCGACGAGGCGCGGGACATTTGTCGGGAGGAAGGTTGTCGACGCAGGCCGCTAGTATAAGCTGCAGAGAGAGAATCGGGGGAAACCATTATCGCAATTCGGAGAAAGACCGCATGGACGTGTCCGCCAATGCGTCGGTCCCAAATCCCAGACGGTAAGGGGAGGGCTGGCTGTCGGAGGTTAGTCGTCGAATTGTTGTATGCTGTTAGTTAGTTTTCGCCCCGGCAAGAATCAACATCGCGGGTGGCTGGGAAGACCGGTTGGTCACGTGATGTTGTCCATTGCTACGGCAACTGCTCGAGTCACAACAACAGACCTCCACCTGTCTCTCTTCTGTCGTTCGGATTATGCGCAGTCATATCGCCGGAGGGAAATAATCAAGATTGCTACTGACAGGTCATTCCAACTCACCCCACTGCGTCACTGCACATTGTCACGTCAAAGACCTCGTTTCAAATGGTTTTCAGTCTGGAGGAGATCGGTGTGTCACTGTCCTGGGCCTACTTCCTCCCGAAATATATATGAATGATTACTCAAGGTTGGGTGTGTCACCTAGATTACCGAGTATAAGAAACGAGGACGCTTAGATAGATTTACGCCAACAACCCTCGTTAAGGCAAACTTGACAGCATGTGCCCGCCAGGCAGTCGCACCAGTGACCAGTACTCTCTCTCTTGGGCTGAGAGTTATCCGTACCACTTCCCAGAACACATATTCGGGCAAAGTTGGGGCGTTACATCATTGATCGATCATCTCTCCCGACACTCTACTAAGTACGCTACTAACGTTTGTCCCCAGTGATTGATCTCCGCCCAACGCATGGAGCAAAGACAATGAGCCAGCTAGACTCCTGGACAATGTGTCTTGCTCGGTATGTTTTGCATGGGCACGACCGCAATTGCAATGGACTCCACAATATTGCTGCGACTCTTCCTCAAATCTCAAATTCTACCAACTTGGTCGTCCGGAGCCATATGGACCGAAGTGACTGAAGACCATTGGAAAGCTATTATCCGCAACCCACGAGGACTAATGACTAGGATTCATTCTAACCCGTAAACTCTCATCTCTACATCTTAAATACACCGGAGTATGTCTCGCGATATGCCAAGTCGAACCGACGAATGCATCCAGGTCTTCCGAAGTTCTCCCGCATACCTCCGTAGCGCTGGAGGCAGCTAACCGGTCCATCCGAATGTCACGTACCCCACGGTAAGGTGCACATACAATGGCATAGATGGCACGGACTATTCGGTAGGATGCAGATAGTTAGATGGTAAACGTGCTCTAATTGTAAATTTGATATCACCAACCTAGTAATTAGTATGCTTCATCCTCAAACACCGACAGATGTCAGTTGGGCGCTGGCACTTGACATCAGCTGACATTGCCCCAACTCCTCCCTTTCTTCTTTTCCATCGTCCTTCCGAGTCCTTCGACTCCTTCGACTCCTTCGACTTTGCTAAGTTTGCTGCTCATTTTCGAGTCGGTCAAGGGTCGACTTTTCTCTCCATCCAATGAGGTGTTCCGATCCATGGGCCGAAACACTGGCCAACTCTATTTCAATCCACTCATTCTTTTCCCATCACTAGTCAGGTTTGCTCAAATTAGAGATCTTGAGACCTAGCGTCGAGCGACGAATCCGCTCTTCGTAGGGCTAACTATCGCAAAACATCCATGTCCCCTTCCAGAGTCGATATCTGACCTTGTTAAGGGTTGTTTTTTTTCTTGGGTGCCACTGCGATCTCGCTGGGAACGATCAGGCCACTCACACAGATGTGGAGCTGCAGGAACCATGGCTTCAAGTCAACTAGGCCAGGAACGCTTGTTCGGGCAGTGATCTCCACCTCCCCCGGTACCTGAATATCAACCATTGTCAATATAGCAACCATCGGCGTTGGCAGATTCGAAGTCTGGATTCTAGATTCTGGACTCTGGACCCTGGACTTCTTAGCAGCGACCTGGATGCAGGTTAGTTTGCGTTGGTATGTGACTCGGCACGACTACTGAGGCACTGACTCGAAAAGCCAGCCATTGCGCCCATCCAGTGTTGTTGTGCGGTGGGCCGAGGACGTGATGGCTTCCGTGCTCGTCCCTGACTAAAATTGACTAGTGGTTTAGACGCATCCACTTAGCTCTCCTTTTCCACCAAAATCCCCCCCTGTTTTCCACTCCAGGCTCTCGCTTTCCGCGTCGACCGGAGAGAAGGGAAAAAGTACGGATAGACCGGGGTTTCATCACGCCCAGGCAAACCCCAGCCTTTCTTTGATTGAAGGCTTGAAGGAGGGTGTTCGTCCGTGGGAAATGACAATTTCTATAATTGGATTCTAATGCCAGTTTTCTGCGGCAAGCCGCCCATCATGACGAAATGAGATCGTACTCGTTTGCGAACATACTGAACAATGCCGTCATCACGGGGATTGTGGAGGAAGAGCTTCTCCCTGCTCATGCCAACAGGAATACAAGGAAATCATGCACTACGGCAGAGATAATGCGATCTGCCCCAATGCATTTGTCACCTCGCATGCGCCCTTTTTGTTGCCTCCACCATTCTCACATCTGCGCTACATTTCCATTACACATGCCGTGAGTGGGAAAAAGCAAAGCGACCAGGGAAAATCGCAAGAAAAATTCAATCTTTAATAAAAAAAAAATTCAACCTAAACCATACTTCGTACGGAGTACATGGAAGAGCAAAAAGGCAAAATCAAGCTATCACGAAAGCCCATGTTTCAGGATATCTTTTTTTGGGCTCCAGGGGAAGGCAACCTCTGGAGTCAAGAAAAGTTGGGACAAAACACCGGTCATGATGATCATCCATGGGTCGACTCGGCGACAGACCGGACTCTACGATTATCCTGATTTCTTTCCCAAGAGGGATTGGTAGGCCATCCCATTATTGGCTCAAAGTCGAAAGCAAAGCCACGATCGTTGCGGTTGGCAGACCATCCCCTGGATGCAGTTGTGCTACCATGCGGAATGTTTTCCATGCTGACTTTGCTGCACGAGCTCCACTGACATCCACAATGCTTTTCTTCCCCTCTCCTGATTTTGATATGGCTTGGCACGGGTGGTCCATGAATTGGGAGTTTTCAACCACACTATTTTGCATTCGGCGGAGCATTTACTAGGGTATTGAAACGCCCAAGGGGTGCAAGCACTGCTTGGTCAATTGACCCAGACAGGCTAATGCTTCTCGCATGGGGATTCATGTTTGCAGGTTACCAAAAAAGTCCTAGGTGGCGGACCCATAGAGTGACCCGCAGTGCTCGGAACTCATACCTTCCCAGTTAGCAAGCTCCGTTGCTTGAAATAGTATTCTCATCCCGGTTGGACTGTTTCGAATGTTCCCACCATCAGTGTTAGCCCGATATCATTTGCCTTTCGAGTTTCCACTGGCAGCCAACGCTCCACCTGGCTAGGTTGGCCTTGAAGATCCGGGTCTTCGATCACAGTGGCTCCTCTGCTCCAATCGTGGAATCCGGACAGAGGGCTGGAGGCTCCATCGCACGAAGGCTGTGGGCACGGGGGAAGAAACCCTCAGGGGTATATAAACCTCGCCGAAGATCACCTCTCCGGACAGAACGTTCAAGCCTCTGTCAATCGCTTCATTTTGGTCTTGTCCTGTCGACGGACCTGTCCTTCTTTTTTTGTTTGTTTGATTGAATTATTTTCATCAGTCTATCGTTAAAACGTTTTGGCTGTTTACGGCCATAATACTTTCGTTTCTTTTCCCACGGTAACACAGTCATTCCCTGACATCTTGTTGACTTTAAAAACATTTCTTTTTCCTTCTACGCATCATGCGTTCCAACAACCTTTTGTTGCTCGCCAGTTTGGCGAGCTACGGTGTCGCTCTTCCCACTGCTGACCTGGAATCCCGTACCTTCGGTCTCATCCCCGGTATCGTGTCTGGTGTCGCCCATGATTTGACCGCTCTCATCGGACTTCTCCTCGGCGACGGTGGTCATACTCCCGCCACCATCCTTTCCGGTATCAGCGCTCGGGCAGCCGCGGCCCTGGAAGGTGGTGCTCTGGGATGCAAGGCCGGTGACGTCCATGCTCATGCCCGTGCTGAGTTGGCCGCCTGGGTTCGTGCCCACGCCGACCTTCACCTTGAGGCCTCTCTGAAGACCGCCCTTTTGGACTGGTGTGACGGCGAGGAATCCGCCACTCTGTCCGTGGGCACCTGCGCCGGTCTCTCGCTCTTCATCCCCACCTGTGCCGACATCGCCGCTAAGGGCGATCTGTACGTTACTATCGACGGTATCTTCTCCACCGCCGAGCTCGCTGCCGAGGTCGTTCTCAACGCCTCTGCCCAGACTCACCTGTCTGCTTTCATCAAGGGCTCCATTGGTGCCGCTCTTGATGCTAAGATCAAGGCTGGTCTTGGCCTTTGCGCTGGTGGTGGTGTTGTCACCGACCTGTCTGCGGACATCAAGGCTGCCCTGAAGGTCTGGCTCCACGGCTCCGACTGCTCTCTGAGCGCCTCCCTGAAGGCCTCCGTGATCGCCTGGTTGGAGGGCAAGCTGGAGGGCGAGGTTGTTCACCTGGGCTCTCTCCCCACTGGTGGAGTTGCCACCATCTCTGCCGGTGCTGCCGTCGAGGCTCTTATCGAGGAGAGCGGTGCTCTTGCCGCTAGTGCCCAGGCCTCCCTCGCTGCCTTCCTCAAGTCCGACATCTCCGCCGGCATCGAAGTCGATATCGAAACCGCTCTCAACCTCTGTATCAAGGGAGGCCTCGCATCCAGCCTCGACGTCGAGGTCCGCACTGCTCTGGCCACCTGGCTCTCCGGTTCCAGCTGCCGTCTTGGAGCTGAACTCAAGTCTGTTCTCATCCTCTGGCTCTCGTTCGCCGTCTCTGGTGAAGTCTCTATCGACATCCACACTGGCATCATCTCTGAGCTCACTTCTTTCCTTGAGGGTACCGTTGAGACTACCCTTGGTGGTAGCATCCGTGGTATCATCTCTCTTCTCATCTCTGGCGAGAGCTTCATCAACCTCTCTCTTGAGGCTCGCGCCCAGCTCGTCGCCATCTGCGGTGGTGCTGCCAGCGTTGAGATCGACAGCCACATCCAGCTCATCCTCATTGGCATTATCTCCGGCTGCGACACCGGTGCCGGCACTGGCACCAACACCGGCTCTTCCTCCTCGGGTGTTCCCAGCATCCCCGCTGTTACTCCTTCGGGCTCTTCTCCCGTCATCCCCGGTGCTTCTTCCACCGCCGGCGTCCCTGGAGTCTCTACCCCTGGTGTTCCCGAGGGCCCTGCTCCCACCGGTACCGCCCCTGCTGGCGGTGACGTCCCCTCCGGCACT
>JANFQY010000153.1:0-27766 GCA_025592935.1 Aspergillus ostianus | reverse complement strand
CCTCCGGCACTGCCCCTGCTGGCGGTGAGGTCCCCGTTCCCAGCGAGGGTGCCTCCACTACCCCCTGTGACACCTTGACCTCGCAGAACGTCGTTCCCATTGTTACCGGCAGCGACTCTCCCGCTCCCACTGCCCCCGCCGAGCAGCCTGCTCCTTCCGGCACTGCTCCCGCTGGTGGTGACGTGCCCGCCCCCTCCGGCACTGCCCCTGCTGGCGGTGAGGTCCCTGCTCCCAGCGGTGGTGCCTCCACCACCCCTTGCGACACTCTGACCTCGGAGAACGTTGTCCCCATCGCCACCAAGACCGATGCTCCCGCCCCCAGCGGCCCCACCGGTGTCTCTCCCGAGATCACCACGGCCCCTGTGCCCGCTGCCAGCTCCGGCCCTGGCCCCAAGGTGGTTACCATCACCACCACCGTCAGCGTCTCCGCCTGTGAGCTCTAAGCTCCTCAGGCCGAAGCCCGGGATAAATTACGAGATGAATCGCAATGCAATGGCAGAAATGGTGAATATACCTGTACATAACTAATTCTAATTCTAATTCTTCAGAACGTGTTTCCGAACTCTTCAATATCAAAGAGCCAATATCAAACTCATTACTTGGAACGCGTGACTTGTCTGAGGATCATGTACTGTTTTATATTACATTTCACCTATTTTGGTTCTTTTTCTTGATCCCCCCTTCAATGGAGTATATTCCTTATCCGTTTTTAATGGGATTCAGAGGTCTTTCAATGTACAGTACTTGGACTAGACGGGAAGTGTGCTTCTAAGTAATTTAACGTTTAACGGCTCTAATCATGCTACCTGTGTCATTGTAGATTTGTCTTCATAGCCTGACCAGTAGACCATCTAGACTTCTCGATCGATTCAATTGTCCCAAGTCAAACCGAACACAGTGCAATCGATCACTACCGAAATGGGTAACTAAGTCAACCATGAGTCCCTCTTTACTCTCCTTGAAGAACACGCTAAATTCAAACAACCACATGGAAAAAAAAAAAAAAAAAAAAACCAAATTGAACCGGTTAGGTCTTCAATCCAGAAACCGAGAGGAAGGAAGGCCAACAAACCAAGCTCTCTTACTCCGTACTCCGTACGTAGTAACGAATCCTTCTCGCCCATCTGACCTAATCGCTGATGTGTCGCGGTCGATCACAATAATCACTAACTGGGATCCAACGTTGGTGGATTTTCTACCGAAGGATTACTGATCATCGCTTGTCAGGATGAAGATCGTAAAAATAGAATAAAATAAAATAAAATAAAACAGTTGTATCCTACGTGTTGGTTCCCTACTCAGTAGGATCTACGGGGCGGATGAAAAGGGGGAGTGGAATTGATTCCGTCCTGTACATGATGGTCCGGGCTTCCTGACGTTCATGTCTATCGTGGAATAATCAGGACGATTATTACTTCCGTCTTCCGTCTTTCGTCCTCCGGACTATTGATGACTGACGTTCGCATGTGGATGGCATTGTGGAGATTATACTGGGGTCGAACCGTTATTGATATTCGTTCTTCTCGCCATGTTCATCAATCATCATCCCGTTGACTCCAGTCTAATTTGATTTATTGGATATTGGACTGATTTTCGGTCCTCGTGGATCGTCATTTTTCTCGGTTGATTCTGATTATCGTTGATTTATTTCTTCAGGAGAGACACGGACAAGGAGAGAGGGAAAGAGAGCCTAGGCGAGGGTCGTCTAACTATTTGACTTTAGAGGAACCATGGGATGGATCTTGGGGTTGTTTCGCTTCCGGGGTCAATAGTTAGAAATCCTAGGGGGACTAATGAGTTCTCCGTTCACTTTTACTTCCTGTATATCGACAGCGGCTTAGTTAGACATTCATGAGTTCGTGATTAGTATTTGCCAAGTATTTAGGTAGACTGGGATCATAACTACAGGGTAACTATTGAAAGGGCGAACGGAGAAACAAGGCCGAGAAATTGGGGCCAGTAATTTGGGATGAGAAGATCATCACTACATAGATGGCTCAAGATTGAAGAGGAAAGAAAACCAGATGAGCATTGCTGCAGATGTGCTCATTGTGCTGATACGACCCTTTTTCATTTGATCATTGGGGTTTGTATATTGACTTTTCGCTAGTTTTGGGCAAGAAATTCAAATCAAAAGTCAGATAGCTGACTGGGACCTTCCTGGCCGGAAGATTTGACCATTTTCATGGAGCGAGTAGCCGAGTGAATCCAAGGTGACTGTGAGTCCCTCCTTTCATCCACTGCAAAGAAAACTACCTACTTCGATGACTTCGAGTGGTTACCTACCTACCTGGTCAGTGGAGGCGTTTCGTCGCATGGCAACCAGCTTTTCGCGAAGAAGTTTCTCGCGCAATTCGGTGCGGGAGATACGGGCTCGAGTAGTGGTAGTTCGATCCTAAGAGGTTATCCGATTAGCATTCTGAACAGAAGCTCTAGGGTTATGGAAAGAGTAGATTGTGGACGATGTTGGGACACACATCAGGGTCATACATAAACATTATTATCTCGGCGTGTAGAGTTTAGAGAATAGAATACCTTCGAAAGTTTTTATTCACCCACCTCTTCGGTATCCTTGGGCTTTTGATCCGCCGAGCTTGATTTCTCAGGCGGCGGAGGCGAGACCGAGCCTCGTGCGGAGGGTTCTTCCTGATCAGTCATCCTCTGTCGTTTATCACTACGGACGGATACGGAAGAGGTGTTACGACGACGTCGAGCGGCAGGGGCATATCGTTGTAGAGAACGACGTCGCTTCCTGTCTCTAGGGCCACGACTGCGGCTGCGAGTTCGACTGCGACTCCGACTGCGCGAGTCCCCTCCCCGCCTCGGACTAGAACTGGCAGTACGAGAACGGCCTCGACTGCGACTGCGACTGCGGCTGAAGCTTCTGGAGTATCGACGCCTGCGGTGGTCGTCGCGTTCTCTGCTGCGACTCAAGCGGCGGTGGTCACGGGACTTGCGGGCCTTTGCAATATCAGCGGGGGATTCTCTCTTATCAGCTCGTGAAGAATAAGGCGAGGATCTCCTCCGTTTAGCGGCGCCCTTCTCCTCCGACTCTAGCGGCGACCGGGATCTGGACCGGGATGAACTGCGGGAAGACACGGATCGGGGTCTCCGTCGGTCTCTTCTGGGAGAACGTGAGCGCGATGAATCACTGTGGGAAATGGATCTAGCTCGATCACCGTAAACCGGACTGCGCCTTCGCGGCCTTTTGTGGCGGTCCACTCGTTCCGGGGAGACGGAGCTGCTCACCGACCGGCGGCGTCTGGATTTGTCTCTGTTCCTGTGCCTGTCTCTGTCTCCCGTGTCCCTGCTTGCGTGGCGCTGCCGACGACGAGGGGGCGACCGAGACGAGGATACCGATCGCGAGCGCGAGCGCGACCGACTGGGCGATCGTGAAGGGTAGCGACCGCGACGGGGACCCGAGGGCACGTAGGAGTCGAATTCGCGGCGAGCGGGCGGCTCTCGGAATCGCTCTCGACTGTGCCTCCGCGGCGGAGACCGACGTCTATCAAAGTCGCGCCCTCCGCGGGCCCCGCCCCTTCGGCCTCCCCGGCCGCGATCGTTGCGCTCTCTTCTCCGCAGCTGTTCCATCTCGCGTTCTCGTGTCCGCTCTTGTTCTTTCTGTCGACGAGCCTCTTCCGCAGCTTTCTCCGCTTCGATCTATGCAGGGGCGACGGGGTCAGCATATCCAAACAGACAAGGGAACAGAAAAAAATAGTCTACCTTCTCTTGGATGAGTTCCAGCTTCTTCGCCTCCAAAAGCTCCTTCGGCACACCCTGAGGGTTCTCTTGTGCACTCAGACATAGAGACCAGAGCTCCTTGCAGAATTTCGCCGTATCCTTATCCAAGAAGCCCGTAAGCTGGATTTGTAGGGACTTGACATCGGGCTAACAAGTAGACAAAACGCATCGTTAGCGCAGTCCACAACATATGAACACAGAGACCAGACCCCTGTTAGGAAAGACATACAAAGCGGGACCCCTCCAGTAGATTAAAGCACAGCTCAATCACGACGTCATCTTCGTTGCCTAGGATATCCGAGATTTTGCCCGCGATCCATCTGTAGGGTGTCAACCGTCAGTAAGATATTTTTCAACGTCCTCCCTAGGTTGGGGAACGCCGCGACACTCACTTCTTCATAACCTCGATATTGACCTTGGTCATGTCCACCTTCCGACTGAACTCGGGAGGGAACTTGGTCTGCTTCAGCAGCTTGGCATCCACGGTAGTTGCCATGGTGTGTGTGCCCTGCCAGCCGGATAGGATATAACTATGATTTCCAGGAAACAAGGTGACGCGTGAAAAGCCGGTGGGGGAAGAGAAGAACGACTGATCGCTGGACAGGAGTCGGAAATTCTTCGCTTTGGCTGATCGCGCCGGACGAGGCTGCGCGGCTGGTCGGAATGCCTCGCCGCACTGAGCCGGAGATCGGAGGAACTCTCCACCCGGGATCTGGGATGGCTTCAATTTTGCCTGTTTGGGATAGTTGATCTGCTTAGGCAGGATGAAATACGCAGGTCTGTACTCTCTAAAGTGGACAGAGGGGTAGGTCATGCAGGGTTTCAAAGTATAAATAGCTCATGCAGGGACTGGCTAGCAAGCCACCAAGCAAACACCATAACAATAGGACCTACCACGGCAAAACCACGATTCAAACCCAACACCGAAAAACAGACACCCAGTAATCATACAAGCATTATGGCGACCAATAGCAACAGCCAAGTCCAGATCTACTTCCCCATTTCTCTCAATACCCGGTCTACCCCCTCCCTCGCCAGCGCCAACTCTCCATCCACCCGTCCATCGACATGTCGCGCTTTGATCTCATAATGTAATTCCACCAGTTCTTTGGCGCGTCGAAGGTCATCGTCGGCTGAGTCTGTAGCATCTTCATCCTTTGACTTCACAGAAGAAAGGTGTTCGGAGGGTAATCTCGTGGCGGAGAGTCGGTCGTTGACGGTGACTAGCGCGAGAGCGTCATGGTGGTCCTGGTTTCGTCAGCTGAATGTGTTTGTAAGTGACGAGAGTAATGGTATCGTGGACAATGTGTCTAGCCAAATAACGAGATGGTTATTCGCGCAAATATTGTGAAGTATTAGACTCCATGTGACATAAAAGGACTGCGGGGAGTGGAACATGATCTACACGTACACAAACTCGTAGGGACGTCAGATCGGATAGGATTTCGGCAACTTGCATGGCTGTCTAGGGTCTGGACTCGACTCGAGTTGGACTTGGAATTCACAGATGTGAGTCAATTGACGCAATGAAGTGCTCTGAGGAGGAAGACTGTGAGGGACGCAGGGGTGAGACAAAGCGCATGCATCTGTAGAGTAGTACAGACAATGATTAGTGACGTAACGCCGTCAGACGAGCTCAAGTCGCAGCCCTGCTACTACAGCGTTTCCTATGAGTCGAGATCGTGACTCTATTACACATTTCCCCACACAATGCTATCTAGACAATCAACACATCGCGACATTCCATATCTACCTGCAATGACCGGCATACGTGCCGAGTTCGGAGAAGCCGACCCCAACTCCGCAAACCGTCGCGGGCCAGCGTCCCGGCGCATCGGCTCTCTTCCGACGCTCTGCCCTTTAAATTCCCGCCTTCAGTCATCGCTCGCTCGTCTTCCCCTCCGCACTCTCCACTCTCCCCAGTCTCTGACCCCGACCCGGACAATCGATTGAATAAAGACAATGGCGGCCGCATTCAAGGCTCAATGCCGCAAGGTCATCTGCATCGGTCGCAACTATGCGTATGTGGAGTCTTCCTGCCCCCGAAGTTCAAAAGTTCCCCCGGCTAATCGCAACTCTCGTCTGTCTGCAGCGACCACATCACCGAGCTTAACAACACCAAGCCCAAGCAGCCCTTCTTCTTCCTGAAGCCGGCTTCCGCTATTCTTTGTCCCGGCGAAGGCCCCGTGCTTCGACCCCGCGGCACGAACCTGCATTACGAGGTGGAATTGGGTCTGGTGATGGGCAAGACCGTTCGGGATCTGGACCCGAACGACGAGAAGGGCGCCTTGGATGCGATTCACAGTCAGTGCTCCCAGATTTTCTCTTAGCACTATTCTATGCATTATATGCGTCTCTTAGA
Source organism: Aspergillus ostianus (assembly GCA_025592935.1). Taxonomy (NCBI): domain Eukaryota; kingdom Fungi; phylum Ascomycota; class Eurotiomycetes; order Eurotiales; family Aspergillaceae; genus Aspergillus; species Aspergillus ostianus. Next base: position 21,663 of record JANFQY010000153.1, on the reverse strand, counting down.
TTGCCGTGCTAACGGGCTTCTTGAAAATCAGGCTACCTCCTCGCCATTGACATGACGGCGCGCAACGTGCAAGACGAAGCCAAGAAGAAGGGCCTCCCCTGGTCGATCGCCAAGGGCTTCGACACCTTCCTGCCCATCTCGCAGCAGATCGCGAAATCGCGCATCCCAAACCCCCACGACGCCTTCCTGCGGCTGAGTGTCGGTTCGCAGCAGCGCCAGGCCGACTCGACCAGCCTGATGCTCTACCAGATTCCGCGCCAGCTGGCGGAGATCTCGCGCGTCATGACGCTGGAGAAGGGTGATCTGGTGCTCACGGGGACGCCGAAAGGTGTGGGGGAGGTGAAGTCGGGCGATGTCATGAGGGCGTCGATCGAGGTGGATGGGAAGGAGATTGAGGAGGGTCGTATCGAGGTCGATGTTAAAGATCGGGAGGGCCGGTATGTGTATGGTGAGACTTAAGAGGTCTAGACCGGGCACTGGACTTCTGTTATGATGCGCGTGAGTAAATAGAGTTATATACGTATATACATCCCCTTGCAATGAAACAAAATTCATTAGACGAATGCTCATCCTCTATCCAGGCATTACATATCTACCGACAACTACCTCTGATATACATGTCATGAAACACCAGGTAGTCCCCGTCCATACGAATCAATCACAAGCTGTTCCTCCTGATCAGGCGGCACAATGGGAATATACCTCTTCCTCTTCAGTGTCGACTTCACCGGGTTCCCATTCCTCGCGGTAGCCTGCTGAACATCAGCCCCAGGCTGTATAACACGCTCCCCAACTGCAGCATCGCCCTCGCTCTCCTCGGTCATCTCATGCACCATAGCCCTCAGCTCATCCCATGAGCGACAATTTGCAACATGCATCCGTGCCTCCAACAACACCCTTGTATCGGTATCATGGATCGACCGCACAAATGCACTCAGATTGCGCTCCTCGTTGTCTGGATGCGGCCACCCCATGTATAGAGGACTGACCCGGTGGTAAAAATCAGCAAGACGGCTTCGCTTCTCCTTCGTGAGCTGATCCCATCGTCCTGTTTCTTCCGGGTTTGAATTGGTATTGGCACTTCGTGTCTGCGGTCTGTTGTTTTGTGGCTCTCCGTCTTTGGATATGTAAGAAGAAGTCAAGGTCGTTTCGGAGAGCGAGCGCACGTAATCTTCTGGACATAAGAGCGGGAGAGGCGAGGACTCGTTGGCTGGCATCGAGTCGGGGGCGAGGATCTCCGAGTCTGTTAATGGTTTCGATGCTGTGGTGTCTACACCTAGGTGACTAGATCAGTAATCACTGAAACAGGGAGCAAAACAAAACAAAACCAAAAGGAATCGTCATTCAAAACCAAGTGAGTATACTGACTGATACTTTGATCTTGATCTAACAACCCACGACTCTGCGCACGCTTAAATACACCGTTTTCGCATGCGATTCTCAAAACCGTGGGCTGTCGACCCGGCGACCTTTTCTGTCCCTGCCTCTGGGACACTGTGCTGGGTGCTTCGCGCTGATGGTGCTCCCCTCCACGCTGACGCTCAGCTTCAAGAACCTCAACCCTTGTCTTTAGAAGCCCATTCTCCTTCTCGAGACTATTGATACGCTCGAGCATGGTATGCAATCGTGTATCCAACCGGCATTCCAACAGAACAAGATCCCCCTTTACCAGAGCATTACATATTTTGGTGTCTTCGACTTGGCGGGTGACTTTCTCAAGGTCCCGTTTCAGGTCATTCATGGTTTCAGTAGCGACGGCGATATCGGCCTTCAGAATGTCGATCTGCTGGACGAGGTGGATGTGTTCGCGGCGAATTTGGTGCGCCCAGAGGAGAGAGGAGGGATTTGGATTCGGTGGACGGGATGGCTCCATCGATGGGTATGAAAAGAGACGTAGATGGATATAGAGGATGTGATGATAAGTGGTTGGTGATTGAGACGGTAACGGGGAAGAAAGTGGAGGGCTGATCATTCGAGTAGAGGGCATGACTATAGCACATGGGCCTACGAGGAGTGAATAAGCGAAATAGAATGGCATTCCCTCTTGTCTATCATATGGAAAGCAGGTACATCACCATCCCAATGTCATGGGCACGTTGCATCCACCCAGATCGTGTCGAGACCAGCGTTTTGGAACGAACAAATCACATTTTTTGCTCGATCTTCTGGATAAGCATGAAGAGAATCCATAACCAACCAGAGCGAGCTAGGTACAAAGTGGGAGGAAATATAGTAATAGGAAAAGGGTAAAAAAAAAAAAAAGGAAAACCGATTCCGGCAGAGAAACCATGAATTACAGCAATCATTCGCACAAACATGACGCATCTCCGTAAGCACAGAAAACAAAGGAAACCATTAGCGAGAACCAAGAACCTGACTAGGGTCAAAATACCATGCTAGCCTTTCCTCGATTACCCCCGCCAGTAAACAGAAAAAATGCTGGAGATACAGAAAGCCACTTTTTGAAGGATTCTCCTTAGCCAAGAGAAGCAACGATGATGTTAAAACGCCTTTTCCACCGCAGCTTACCCTTGGACCGTGATTGGCAACTGCATTCGTAATCCGCATCGAGAGACATAAGGTGGCTCGGAATTGAGAAGTTTAGATGAGGTCTGCGAGAATTTGAAATTAGCCAGGGGAACAGGATCAAGAATTGGCAAGGTTGAAGACATACCAGCAACGTTCATGGGCATCTCCTCAATCTGGGTGCTGTAGAACTGCTCGATCTCACGCATCATACGGACGTCATCAGCAGTGACGAAGTTGATGGCAACACCCTTACGACCGAAACGACCACCACGACCGATACGGTGAATGTAGTTCTCACGGTTGGAGGGGAGGTCGTAGTTGATGACCAGGGAAACCTGCTGGACATCGATACCACGAGCCAGCAGATCGGTGGCGATCAGGACACGGGAAGATCCAGAGCGGAACTCCTTCATGATGATATCACGCTGGGACTGCTCCATGTCACCGTGCATGGCGGAGACGGTGAAGTCACGGGCAGTGAGCTTGTCGGTGAGCCAGTCGACCTTTCTGCGGGTGTTACAGAAGATAACAGCCTGGGTGATGGTGACGGTCTCGTAGAGATCCGACAGGGTGTCGAGCTTCCACTCCTCCTTCTCAACAGCAATGTAGAACTGCTTGATACCCTCAAGGGTGAGTTCCTGCTTCTTGACAAGGATACGGACGGGGTCGCGCATGAACTTGGTGGTCACCTCGAGGACATCCTGGGGCATGGTGGCGGACAGCAGGGTGACCTGGGTGGACTGGGGAAGGAGCTGGAAGATGTCGTAGATTTGCTCGGTGAAACCACGCTACAGGGGTCGTTAACATCCATGCGCCTGATGGGCTTTTTTGGGAGAAAAACTTACGGACAACATCTCATCAGCCTCGTCGAGGATGAAGAGCTTCATCTGGTCGGTCTTGAGGGCACGACGCTGGATCATATCGTGGATACGACCGGGGGTACCGACAACGACCTGAGGACCCTCACGGAGGGTGTTCATGTCCTCACGGACACCGGTACCACCGATACAGGCGTGGCAGGTGATGTTCTCCATGAAGTCACCGATGGCGACGACGACCTTCTGGATCTGCTGAGCCAACTCACGGGTGGGAGCGACGATCAGGGCCTGGCAAGCCTTGAGGTTGGGGTCGATCTTCTGGAGGGCGGAGATGGAGAAGGTGGCAGTCTTTCCAGTACCGGACTGAGCCTGAGCAATGACATCGTTACCTGTGATGCAAAACCGTCAGTCTCAACTCTGGCGCCTCAAATCACTCCTTATCAGAGTGATCAAACCGAGAGAGAAACCTACCCTTGATGATGGGCATGATGGCACGCTGCTGGATAGCAGAGGGACGCTCGAAACCATAGGCGTAGATACCTGTAGACAGTCTCATCAGTACAAAAAAAAATCTTTTTCGACAAGTCCGACCTCACTGTCGTTGTAGGGAAATCACATACCGCGAAGGAGCTCGGCCTTCAGGTCCATGGAGTCGAAAGAGTCGGTGATCTCATCGTAGTTAGAGTCGATCTGTCCTGTTGTTGGCGAGAAAATGACATTAGTTACTGTATCTGAGGATTTTGTGTGGTGCCTTTTGTCTCCTTTCTCTCTTCTCTTTCCCTCCGGCGTTGGGCAAGAATCCCGCCACAAGGTAATCGAGACGGAGAAAAAGTCGAAATCCAGAATAAAGCAGGAAAAAAAGGGAAGAAGAGCATACCCTCGGGGATCTCCTCCAAGCCCTTGTCGTTAGAAGCCATGATTGCGGTTGTAAAGTAGAATGATCACAGAGCGAGTTGTGCCTGTGACCGGAAAGAAAGATGGTGGGGTTTTGGGTGAGAAGTTTGTAGAGGTTTTTTTTCTTAGCGACAAGACGATTCCCAGTGGGGGTTGGTCGCAGCGGCAGAAAATCACAGTCAAGAAAAAAGACGGGAAAAAAAACGCTGACTAGCCCAAGCAGTCAGAAAATTTTCTAAGGGAAACTAGTCCGTGGGCAGTCGGCAATCTGGAAGTTTGGTTTCACCGAAGTGTGGGTTTCCTTTTTGGAAGGAAATGGGGAAAGACCGATGAAAAAATTGATTCTTGGCACTCATTCTGCCCACACATAACTGACCGCCTGCTACTTCAAGGCGCGCTAACCGGAATTCGCCTCGTGGGGTTTTTTGCCATCGTCCATTTGTATACCTAGGGTTGTTGGCCGGATGCTCGCCGACGGTTGCTGGGCTGTTGGTTCCTTCTGATTGAATGATCGTATGGGATTTGTCACTCTGGTCGAAGTTTTGATTTGACTCTGACAACTTCAGCGACTGTCATCTGTGGGTAGCAGTTACTTTGAGTGCGCGTTTGTGCGTGTCATCAATCTCCCCCACCAAAAAGGGACAGCCCTGGCCTGAGGCTGCCCAGTCATGCCTGACATCACCTCCATCGACAGCCACTCGGAACATGGCTTACTAGAGGATGTCCCTGGACACGATACAATCCCTGGCCATCCTATGGGCGTGAAGCCCAGTGGCAATGCCTTGCTCGCTACGGAGAATCTCCGAAATGCCATAGGCACGTTCAAACTACTGCCCGATGAACTGATCTTGATGTTGCTGGAGTGCCTGGATGGCCCGGCTCTGCTGAGTATAGGACGGACGTGTAAGGCATTCTATGCGTTTACTCGCGCGGAGGATCTGTGGAAGGCGCTTTTTATCCAGTAAGACATCTTCGTACCTGGCTATACTATACCTACGTACTCGGCGGGCGCAATGGCCGCCAATCTAGTAGGTAGTTGATTTTCTCCATGTCGTACTAAAACGCTACACCAGGTCGCCTCCCCCTTCGTTTGCTTGGAGAGGAACATGGCGGTCAACCTATCTCAATTTGCCTCCGACCAAGGTCGCCATCCTGGACTGCTCGAATCTCTACTCCGATGCCCTACACCGACCCTTCTATTGCGCGCACATCTCCCTGGACCCCTTCGTTCGCAACATCCCGACGAGAAACCAGATCGCTCGCTTGCCGGATCTGTCCCCAGACGAGTTCCAAGAGAAGTGGACCGACACGCCGTTTATCCTAACCGAACCCGTCAAACAATGGCCGGCTTATCGAGATTGGTCCGTCGAGTCGCTGTTGTCGCGGCACGGCGACGTGGAGTTCCGCGCGGAGGCGGTGGACTGGCCCTTCAAGACCTACGTGGATTACATGCATCACAACTCAGATGAGAGTCCCCTGTATCTGTTCGACCGGGCTTTCGTGTCCAAGATGGGGATCAAGGCCGGTCCGCGAGACCAGGAACCCGAGGCGACGTACTGGCCGCCGCCCTGTTTTGGAGAAGACTTCTTCTCCGTTCTAGGGAATGACCGTCCGGACCGACAATGGTTGATTATTGGACCTGAGCGATCGGGGAGTACCTTTCACAAGGATCCGAATGCCACCAGCGCCTGGAACGCGGTCGTCCGAGGTTCGAAATACTGGATCATGTTCCCTTCATCGTCCAAGCTGCCCCCGCCGCCTGGAGTCTACGTCTCCGATGACCAGAGTGAGGTGACGTCTCCGCTCAGCATCGCGGAATGGCTTCTCGGGTTCCATGCCGAAGCCCGGCGCACTGCGGGCTGCATCGAGGGCATCTGCGGCGAGGGCGAGATCCTGCACGTGCCTTCGGGGTGGTGGCATCTCGTCGTCAACATCGAACCCGCTATCGCGGTCACGCAGAACTTTATCCCTCGTGCTCATCTGGGCGCCGCGTTGGACTTTTTATCCAACAAGGCCGATCAAGTGTCCGGATTCCGAAAGGACGTGCACGATCCATACAACCGGTTTGTCAACCGGATGCGCGAGATTCATCCGTATATCCTAGAGCAGGCCGAGGAAGAGTTGAAAAAGAAAAATGACGGCAAGAAACGAAAATGGGACGAAATTGTCCACGGAAAGCCGGATGGCGAAGGAGCCGCCGACGCATCGGAAGGAGGAGGATTCAGTTTTGGCTTCGGAGACGACGGAAGCGACGTGGAAGTACCCTGAAATTCAAGCTGTCAATCGTGCGACAAGCATGGACATGAGACTGAATTCATGGACGATACTCGGATAAGATTGTGAAAGAAAAGCAGAATATACTATCATGACAAAGCACACGCCTGCTTCCGCTGTTCAGTCTTGATGTGCAACTTTCATAAGCTCAACGTGGGTCTCGAAAACTCAAAAACCGGAAACCAATATTCCCAAACATAAAGTGCATACGAACGCTTAATGACAAGCCACCGTCTTAGAAGCCGACGTATTGTCCCCGAAGACCAGATATCCTACGAAGGCACCGATCGCCACGGAAATCATAACCCAGCCGTTATAGGTCATGAAGAGTAACCTGGGGATGGCTTATGAGCGGTCTCCCGAGCGCGCGGAGAAGGCAGGTCGGAAGCACTCACATGATAAAGAAGCTATAGAACACCTGTACGGCATACAAAAGGGCCATGATTATCTTGCCTCTCTGTTCCAGTCTCCGGCGATTGTCGCTGCCTACAAGTAGCGGTGAGCTCGCGTCGGGAAGATGAGTCGCTGGACGATAAGGGGAGCCATCCGGGGCAGAATCGTCGGCGAAGTCATTGCCTTGATGGTGTCAACGAGACTGGACTTGAGTCCGATGCGATATGCCTTGACCTCCGATGGGGTTCCCATTACGATACAACCATAGCATAATCATAATATAAACAAGATATAGCATGGAAATGGAGAATGATCAAAGACCAAGATGAAAAAAACAGACTTACCCCCGGTCGTAGCAGACGACGTAAACGCATTCAACCGTCTTGCATGGGCCGTTTCAAACCGCCTCGTCAGTTGCCGAACGCCCTCGTACCCGGCCGTCAAAAGTGCGATCACAACCAAGGAGCCCAGAAGAGATGCGAGCCCAGTTACCTGCCACTGACGAAAGACGATGCAGAGGCCTTTGCTGGACCAGGTGAACAGCATCTAGCGGGGTTTCATTAGTATCGCCATTGTTTGTATCACATGAGCATACCAATCATCATAGATACGACTGGGACGATGAGTGCCATCTTAGGCGGGGAGGGTATGTCTGGAGAAGGCTTCATACATTCATACTACATTCTCCTTCGCCCATATCCATATCGCCATGACCGCCATGACCACCGTGGTCCATGTCCATGTCATGGTGCATTGCGTGGTGATCCATGATGAAGGCCAAGGAGTCTAGTAATGTATATGATCGTGTGAAGATAGAAAAGAATGCACCGCTTCAAGAGTATACACAAGAATATGTGAGAATCGATAAACAATAGGATTCTCAGAATGCTGTACACAGCGGGAGAGATAAACCGGGGGATGAAAGGGGCGAGAAGTAGGAGTAGAAGCAGCAGCAGCAGCATGGAGAAGCCGATCGGGGTTGCGCCATCATGCAAACCAGACAAACACACCGATAAGATGCGGAAATCCAAACACCACCCACTGGCAGGACTTCCAGTACCTCTTGCAACCGCCGACCCATCTACAAAAGACCAGAACAGAGCAGACCAGAGAACCAAGAAAAGACAATTAGACACCGACAATGAGCGAATCCGCCCCTCCAATCCCCCAACCCAACATCCAGGGCACGAATTCCTCCGTCGCGGTGACCGCCACGGGTACTGGCTCCAGCGCCGGCAGCAATGCAGATCAGACCGGGAGTCGCGGACTCCCGTACTATGAGAAATTGAGGCGCGAGCTGCGCGACACGTTACAGAGGAAGCGATTGATGGATAAGGGCATGGTGAGTTTCCTGCCTGCCTACATAACTCCTTGTCCCACTTCATCCATCCATCGCCTCGGAGATACGATAGGATGCGATCGATGGATGCCTTTCTTTCCAACGCCATGACCACGCGCATTCACCATATCCACATTGAAACCATCCACCTTTCCCTCATCACCAAGATCACATACCACAAGGACAACCCAGATGCTAACCAAAGCAATCCCCTCAACCCCCCCAGGCCCAACTCGAAGACCAAATCTTCCGTTTCGAACAATCCTACCTCGAAGAAACCACCGCCGGAAACATCATCAAAGGATTCGACAACTACATCAAAGGCTCCTCGAATACGGGGGTCGGCGCGACCTCGCTCTCGTTCTCCGGCGGCGTGGGCGGCGGCGGCGGTGGCGGCGGCACAAGACGCAAGGCCCAGGTGACGGACGCGGATCGCGTGTTCTCGAGGAGTTCGGCGGGGTTTATGCGTGTATGTTTCTCCCCGTCCTTTCTTTCTCGCTCTCTTGCTACTATTCCTTGTATTTTCTCACTATGTCGCGAATTGTGGATCTAATCGTGTTTTGTTGCAGGATTCAACGCCCTCTTCATCTCAGACGACGCCCTCGCATGCGCCAACACCAACGTCCACATATAACGGATCCACAGGGAAACCGAACGGCGAGACGGGCTCAGCATCCGGCAGTGTAAAGGGGGGATCATCGTCCAAGAACAAGAAGAAATCCAATAATAACAGCAGCGGCAATAACAAGGATAGCAAGAATGACGATGACGAGGAGGGCGGAGATAAGCCGCCCACGAAGCGGTTGAAGATCAGTTATGGGAGAGATTGAGTGATTTGCCTGGATTTCATCTTTGGGAGTAAAAAAAGGTCTGGAGTTTTGTTTGTCTGGGGCCTGGGGAGCTAGGGCGTTTTGTTTCCCCATGGTATGCTTTGGTGTAGTGTATGATTATATGGGTAAGGTTTCTCTTCCTATTTCATGATATCCTTTGTCTTATATTCGAGAGGCTAGATCATAGATCATATCAGATCATGTCAAATTTGTCAGGAAAAAAAAAAAAAAAAACCAAATCAAACTGTAGCATGAACTACTGTTATATATACGTTCCATGCCAGGTGGGTACTAGCTAATGGGGTAATGTGTCGAAGCTACAGCTGCAAGCGGTAAGTAGCCACTTCATATGCCCTCAGCTCGATGTCAACATCAAGGGAGTCGCCTTTCTTAGAAAGTGACAGCGAGGTCTCGTTATCCTCAAGCACATTACACTTCCAGACCTCTTTAACGGGGAGCTTGGTGCGGATAGTTCCCCGGCTTTTACCGCCGAGAGACTCGTAGATGCGGAGAATGATGCTTTTACCTGGACGGCGAGGCAAGTTGTCCCGAGACACGTCCTCGTCGTCTTCTCCACGTTTGACGGCGTCCAGGATGAGAGACGGTGATCCACCGAGGGAAAAAGATGTGAAAACGCTCGCGTTTTCTGGACCAGTGGCTGGCTCCAGCACTAGAGGGTGATTGAAGTTGTATCCAGCCCGAACAATACGAGCATCAAGGGGACCGGCATGCGGCAAAATGGCATAGCGAATGTGATGGCGGCCCATATCGGCGTGGGCGTCGGGTGCTTTCGGTGCGCGAAGTAAGGAAAGGCGCATCAGGTTACCGCAGGTTGCGAAACCGTACTTTGAATCGTTCAGGACAGACACACCGTACCCATTCTCGGACAAGTCGGCCCATTTGTGACAGCATACTTCGAACTTGGCCATATCCCAGCTAGATGATATTAGTATTACAACCAGCTGAAATTACTTGAGATGAATGGGGGGCATACCTCGTGTTGTAGTGGGTTGGACGCTTGACCATCCCATACTGAGTCTCATAAGATGCCTCCGTGTTGGTGATGTCGACAGGGAACTCAACCTTGAGGAATTTCATATCCTCCTTCCACTCAACCTCGCTGTGGAACTCCACATACGACGGCTGATCCTCTGTGGCAGCGGCAAGGCTGATGGTAGTCTTGACCCAGCTCTTGTCACTGATCTTGGTTTCAGTGACCACACTGGCATGGTAGGGGTCTTTCTCAGAAATGCAGCTCTTTCCGGATTGCAGCTCTTTCCTTGACTCCAAATGGAAGACCTCCACATCCCAGGCTTGCCAGTACAATGGCTTATCGTCAAAAATGACCAGCTGCGCAGCCTTGCCATCCTTGGCAATCACCTCACGATCCTCCTCGACGTCGTACAGTGAGGTGATCACACCGTTGTGGATATCAACCCTTAGCTTGGAGTTTTCAAGGCGGAACGTGCCAGGGCTGATCTCCGATACCGTCACAGTAGAGGCCGGGCGCGTGACAGATGGGTTACACTCGATAGGTCCAGTTTCACCACTGACGAGGGCAAATTTTGAGCCAGTCGAGGTTGTGAATTCATCGGGAATTGGGACTATCTCAGAGCGACGCCAAGGCAGGGTATTGATGGCCTGAAGAGTCTGGCCACTGCCTGTACGACCATATCCGAGAGCCTCGAGCGCTTGACGCCTGACCTTCTTCCCTGTCTTGAAGATCTCCGCATAAAGCTGGTCGGAGTCATCGTAACACATCTCAATACAACTTCCGGGAAGGCAGTCATGGAACTGGCACAGGAGGGTTCCCTCCCACATGTCGTCAATGTCTTTCTTGGGGTATTCATATTGACTTTTGATCTTAGTTATGGACGCAAGAGTGGCCAGATATTCAAGCTCGCGGAGCAAGAACTCAGCCTTGCGATTGTTGCGCTTGTTGTTTGCTTGCGTGGTATATGTACCGCGGTGGAGCTCAAAGTAGAGCTCCCCATACCACGTAGCAAATTCGGTGCCATTCGCTGCTTTCTTTTCCAATTTTTCAAAGAAGTCGTCCACGGACTCTCCCATCTTCACGCGAGGGAGTAGGCCCACCTTGTCACTCAGACCACGACAGCGGCGAAGCTTTTCGAGATGCTCGAAAGTAGGTCCTCCCCCGCCATCCCCCTTTCCGAACACCAAAAGCGACGTGTTGTCTTGGTCCATCGACTTGTGTTGGGTCACGCTACGCTTGACATCACCAAAGTGAGCACTGGCAGTGTATGTCTCCGAAGGGGACATATGGCACATGACTTGGCTGCCATCTAGAGAAACCCATTGGAAAGTCGTGTGGGGAAAGTTGTTGATGTTGTTCCAGCTGAGCTTCTGAGTGAAGAATCGGCTCATTCCCGCCAAGCGACAGATCTGAGGGATTTGAGAGGAATAGCCAAATGTATCTGGAAGCCAGAAAGTTGTGGACCGCTCTCCGAAGTGACTTTCAAAGAACCGCTGTCCGTAGAGAAACTGTCTGACCAACGATTCTCCGCTGGGCAGGTTGGTATCATGTTCGACCCAGCTCCCGCCAATGGGCTGGAAGTGGCCTTTCTTCACCCAGCTCTTTACGCGATCAAAGACGGTAGGATAGTACTGTTTCAGCCACTTGAATTGCTGTGCCTGTGAGCAAGTGAATCGGTGCTCGGGGTATCGGTCCATGAGATCACATTGATTCGACCACGACCGGGCCACCTTGCGCTTGGTTTCGGCCCACGGCCAGAGCCAGCAGGTATCAATGTGGCAATGACCAATACCGTAGACAATTGGCTGCGTCTCCGTGTTGTACACATCAGACGAATCGACTCTATCCCCGATATATTTCTGAGCAATCTTGCGCGCCTCCTTGATCGCTTCATTGCTTCCATTCCCGGCAATGAAGGCATCCATAATGGCATTACCGACCATGTTTGCCTCGTGAGACTCCCAACCATCACCGGGGAACTCTCTAGCCGCATCTGCATTATCCATTAGTGAGCCGTACCTCAACACACCCAACTAACCGCATATAACCTACCTCCAATAATCCAGAAATCATAGAAGAGAGCCCGCGCCTCAACATTGACGGCAGTGATGCGGGCCGTATGAAGAGTATAGAACTTATTCGGGGCCGGTGGTTGGATCGAATCGCCGCCGGGGGCATTGCCAAACATGCCATTGCAAGCCATCTCGATATAGAACGTATGCTCCTTCCCATCGCGCCAGGCGTCAGGGATCACCCACTCGATCCGCTCACCTCCGCCCGTAAGGCCCTGCAACGGTCGGCCGTCCTCCGTCCACACCAAACCCTCATTGTTGGCATCCCAGTGGAACTCCAGCCGTTCCTTCTGGCGCAAGTTGTCGGGGATGGTTAGTCGGATGCGAAACCAATGTGTAGACCAGCTGGGACCGAACGAGGCGCCGATATGAGTGGGCTTAAACTCGTGGGAGGTGGCCTCTTCGAACGAAGGGCGCTGCAGGTGGGGGACAGAGTAAACTTCGAGTTTGACGTGGTCTTCGTCGGAGTTGGTGGCCTCGAAGAGCTTCCTATATTAGTTATATTGAGGTCAGTGGATGAATCCCGATAATAGGTGAATTAAGACCAATGGATAGAAACCCACGAGATCAAGTTCTGGCCCTCGTACTGGCCAGTTGCAGTGAATTGTTTCAACCGATCGGTGTAGATGCCCTTGATCCGCTGGCCAACGGGGCGAGCCGGAATCCGGGGAAGAGAGCTTGGAGCTTGTCGGGGCACGTCTCCACCCATGGTTGCGCGGTGGGTACGGGGGTGGGTTAAGATGGGTCTATCTGTAAAGCGTAGGCCCGATGATGGCATCAACAAGCAGATGATAAATTGAAGGGGATGGCGATAGAAGTGGGTTTAATGAGGAATGGGGGAAAGACAGAGAAGGCTGGAAGTGCGGAGGAATGCAGGAACGGAGGGGGGAGCAGGTGACGTTGTTTGCGGAGATCCGATTTACTTAATCATTTCAAGGCGGGGGATTTGGGGGGATCGTGAGAATGTGACCGGTGGAGTTTCAATCCACACCGTTTTGCATGCAGAATATCCTGCAATAATCCTAGATCAATCCTGGACCGTGATGACTTTTGCCATCAGATGATGCCAGTCTAGTAGTGGTCAACGGTCACAATGTTACATTCTGCCCCTCTCGGCCCTTGCAAGCCTGCATCTACTCGCAGGGGTGCACTCGGATGATCTACTTGTGTCAAAGGCAACATGTCCACAAGATGTGAGATCCATTGTCAAGGATAGATAGAAATTCATTCTGGTTAGAAGTTAAAATATATAATCATGCACGCTATTAACCTGGATATATTATAAGAATAAATAATCACCGATAGAACCAATCCTTCCGGGAAGACGTCCTTTCAGCTTCCATAACGCCCAGCGCACACGGCCTTGAAACCTCAAAGATAGATGCAAAACGAGATGCGAGTGACCAAGAAAAAAAAAAAAAAAAAAAAAAAGGAAAAAAAAAGGGGGTTGACAGAATATAAGTGATGAAAAGAAAAGCGCTTGCAAGAGAGTGCCGACCGGGACAAGAAAAGAAAGATCAACGAGCTAGGATAATAATAGTAGTAGTAATAACAATCCAGGATGAAATGAAGACAAAGAAACCCATTCGTGCACTAGATCCAAGGATCGACTCCATCGCGTTCAAAGGAACTCGGCGGACTGACCGGTCCGACTAGGCGGATTTGCGATTTCAGCTCCATCCGTTTTCGATCCACGCGAGCTCCGATCATCTTCTGCTTCGCTGCGACTAGGACCTGACTCGTTCCATCCTGCAGGGCTCTCAGCGGGCTCTGTTGGACCGGTGAGCGCGGTGGTGACAATGGAGCCGTGGCATTCGCAATCCCCTCTGGTTTGGAAGACGAGAGCTTCTTGTGATACCGCGGGAATCGCACATTCTGGGTTTGTCGGTAGCTGATTCGCTTCTCGCGACCCGACTTCTCCCAAATTGCTGCACCATACTTTTGATACGGTGACATAGGTACGGCCAGTTGTTTTCGTCGATGGAAAGCGATCGGCTCCAACGGCCTCCCGGGACTCTCGGAACTAGAGATGGTTGATATGGATAGTCGTGTCAGATTCTCGGCCGAATCTAGGTCGTTCCTTGGGGAAACAATGCTGTCATTGTCGGAGTAGTTGCTTGACGGTACTCGAGGCATCGGGCGACACTTCTGCGTATATTCTGAGGGGGCGGTAGCTGGTCGCGCCCGTTTTGCTTTCTCTTTGTCGACTGAATGTTTCGAGATCCTTCGTTGAACATACGATCGGATCGACTTCCGCATGTCATGCGCCAGAGTGAGTCCGGCCCGTTCGGTATTCCAGCGATTTCCCTTCTTCGCAAAGTCGAATGTTCCCAGATTCAATCGACTGGCATCCCTCTTCCGTTGCTTGGACGGAAGCTTCGGTGATTTCGGTGGCAGCTCCGACGGGATGGCCAGCTCCGGGAAGAAATCCCACTTCTTCTCTCGGAAATAGTGATTGGGACGCGACCGATTGGGAGTCCAGGGCTGAGAGCTGGCATATGGGTCCTGGGATGCAGCTGCGAAAGCTAAAGGTGCCGGACGAGGTTTGGAGAAGGGCTCGATGGGCGTCGAACGATCTAGATTGGCGGCCGGCGTATGATCGACAAGCTCGGCCAGATCGTCGGAGGGTGACCGAACGACGACCGGATAGCTGACGGTCGATGCGTTCGAAGGACGTCGACTCTCAAAGCTGTCGGCGAGGCTGCTGTCATCGCTCCATGCCGTCGAAACTTCCATCGACGGGGTCGCTGGCAACGGCTTCGAGGGCAGATCGGGAAGAGGCTTGTCCAGCTTGAGCGAAGGACGAGCAGGCGATACGGGCGGGATGACCCGCTCCATGCCCTCGAGGGATCGAGACGGCCTGACGGGAGGAGCCTGCCGGGATACGGCAAAGGACGTTGGCGACGGCATGTTGAAAGTCTATATGGGAAGAATATAGAAGGTATCGTCGAAAGGGATTCCCGAACAATACGCGGGGGGGATATCTAAGAACCCTTCCCCCCGGGGGATAGGGGACCGAAGAGATGGGAGAAGGAGGGTAGAGAAGGGAAAAGAGGGAGAGAAAGAGAAGAGGAGAAGGACAGTAAAGAAGAGGAGCGAAAACGAGAAGAGGGGAAAAGAAACGAGGGACAAATAAAAAAAAACGGCCGACGAGAAGACGGAGACGACTGGAACAATAAAAAAAAGGTAGAGCAGGCGACCATTCACAACCTTGTGTCACGATGGAATGCTGGGCTTTTCCGGGAGATCAATCCAATTATATGATTAAGATTCCGAGAAATAAAGAACCGCGATGCACTTCAGATCCTGGTCTTCCTTTTCTCGTTTTCTTTGGGCCGCTGCGATCACAAGACCCCGCCAAGTGTCGCTCGAGCCCTAAGTCGGGCCTGCAGAATCCGTTCGTCCAGCCAAATATCCGGGAATCGCATCTTTTAAAGAAGGCAGAGACGGGGAGACTCGGGCGGACCGGAGAAAGGAAACGAAGCAATCAATGACGACGACAAAGAAAGCCTCGATAATGTGATATAAAGGGGTGGATCATGCAGCTAAACGAGGGTCTCCCCCTAGTTAAGCTGCGAGAGAGAGAGGGAGGAGAGGGATCCGAGATGGTGGCCCCCAACAAATGGAAGCTCAGAGAATAAATAAATAATGATGAATGTTAAATAATGAAAAAAAAGGGACGATAATGGATAAATGATGATAAATGGTAAATAATAAACAAATAATGCCAAACCCATCCGAGCCAGAGCTCTCCGTCCTCCGGAAAGGGAATGGACTATGGGGAAGGGAAAAAGAAACGAAGAGTTTGGCTGCAGGTTCGTCATCGGCATAAGCGGCGATAACCTCATGGACCGGCCGAGTGACACACCATAATGCAAGGGATGTGCCAAAACAGCCCATCGCAATCATCCCTGGAGAAGTTCGTCCCCGGGAGGAGGGAGCTCTGAAACATGACAAATCGTGGATGAATTATCGCTTGCTCTCACCAATGGCTCCTTTGAATGGAATCATCACACTTGATTTCCGGCGTCGAGAGACGGACGAGAGGTGTCGCGGTGGAATGGGGATGTAGATACCGACCAGGCTGTAGGTAGTCCGAGGCTGAACAAATCATTGGGTTGTCGTGGACAACTTGATGAGAGAGTGGAGCCGGGCCAATTGACAGTTCATAGTCCACTCCGTTAGTCTAGTACAGATTTACAGTCGATGATTCCATGACTTCCCTGGGGCAGATCAGAGCACAAAAAGTGGAGTCCCCGTCAGCTCCCAGAATAGCGAACGAACAATGATGAATCAACTCGGCGATGCGATTGATTGATTGCGCGGGATGACCGTCTTCGCAGGAACAAAGAAACGCATGAATCCTAGTCGCCATGATTTGTTCGGGGTACTAAATTCTCATCCTCGCTTGGTTGCCTTTATGCGGCCGATGTGCAAGAATTGGGGAGGACAAAGATTGATTCCTGCACGGGGAAAAGAAAGCCGTCCGGCCGAATTGCCAACGCGACCATTCTGAGAATGCATTTTGGGGCTTGGGAAATGGCGTGCAGTTCGGATCCGTCACATCCTCTTTCTAGCGGTGAACCATTTGGTCTCGTTATTCATTTCATTTTTATCGATGTATTTACTTTTTACTCTTTATTTTTATTTTTATTTTTATTTTTTTTGATCTTTCAATCTTCTTCTCCAGCGGCAAATTCTCCTGCAACATTCTTCTGGCGTCAGAAGTGCATCTTTCATAGCGACTTGTTGGCAGACCTCGACGAGTGCCACCATCGCCAACCCTAAACAAGATCTGGAACTTGGTAACGAAGCGCTGTTCGCCGAGTAAATTCTCACTTTCTAGGATCTACCTGTATCCATCCGTATCCATGTGTCCAGGATCCACGGTGTACCTGTACACCCGACAAAGTTTCGCAAGCAACGCGCAAGCAAACAAGTAAACTGAAGCCCGAAGCATTAATTAGGAATATTCACAGACTATCAGCACCTTGACGCCACATTGACCGCCGACATCCACCCTCCAGCTCTCTCTCTTTCGCTCTCTCCCGTCCAGGACTCCAGGAACTATCGATGTAGTGAATACATACCTAATAACGAGCAAGCAAGGAACAGACTCAGCGGCAGGTACGGAACAGCCACGTACGGACTCGGACTCCGGGACATCGTCGATGCTGCACGAATGCAAACCACATGGCAAAAAAAAAAAAAAAAAAAATGGCAATCCATGAGGCTAGAATCTCGATCCTCTAGTCGGAGTGGGGGCGCATTTCTCGTCTCTGACATGCCCCGATCTGGTACCTGCTTATAGCCTTATCTGGAGTAGTCTATCTTCCTGGTTCCTAGGTACTGACCTTACTTACTTCCAGAGCTACCTAATCTTACCAGGTCTAGCCCAGTCCGGACAAGTCTTTCTCGTTTTCCTACCGTAGTTCGTTTAGACCATCCCCAGTCCAAGCCAGGTTCAGGATAATTTGCCCCCTTGAATCCAATCTCACCCTCGGCTTTACCCTCTTCTTCTCCCTTGTCTCCTCCCAACGTGTTGTCCGTCAGCGTGAAAGGGAATTAACCCATTAGACCCCTTTCAAAAAGAAGAGATGGAAAATAAAGAATAAAAGGAAACTCTATAACGCACCATCCCTGGAACTTAGGACCCAGATTGTCGGAATTCTCTCTCGGGCCCCTTCCGCTCGGGTGGCCGCTCCCTGTCATGCCCTTTGAATTACTTACATTGTGCACGATGCAGATGCAGGCAACCTAAACAGACTGACCAGGCTATCTACATAGAGTGACAAGTATTCCACTGCAGCGGGCTCGCTTCGTAGAGTAACTCCGTCGTTCGCATCGGCAGTCAAACGCAAATCTATCTAGATTAGATCTATACCACGCGATGTGTTCCATCCCCACTCAGAAAGAAAAATAAGGTCCCTTTATTTCGTTCGGATCTGGCTAGTTGACTGTTGACACTGACAAATACCGTTCTGGATCTCGACCCTCGCTACTAGCCCAGGGCTGCCTGAATCATTCTTGTTCCCTGAATCGCTCCCCGGGTCCATTCGCCCCTCTGGCAAGTAGGTAGTTATCGTTACCGGCCGAAGGGAGGAACAAGACTAAGAGTCAGAGTCAGGGACTTCTCCCCGTCCGATCTGGCTAAATCGTTAATACCTACCTTGGTTAACTAGTCCCCTTACCCACTTAGGTAAAGCCCACCAAGCAAAGCAGACTAGTCTAGGCCACATAATCAGCCCTCTTGACCTGGACCAAGTAAGTTGCGTACGTTACTGGAAGACCCGATCGTAAAGAAAACCGTGGCCGGCGTCGTTGAAATTTGAAATGGTCTTCTTGTCTAATCGGCGCAAGGCGTGGGTGGGGAATGCTCTAGATTGTCCAGTTGGGGCATTCCGGGGCCTCGTGGAATACGAATGAATGGAGCCGCACAATAACGCAATTCACTTGTTTAGTGTGGTCTTATCCATGGAACTTGGTCTTGGAGTCTGTCGGACATCCCGAGAGTTAAAGAATCTATCGTAGGTTACTGGGTGGGTGGTTGGTCGGGTGGCGAGTTTGAGTTTCGTGGGTTTTTGCGTCGCTTATTTGCGCTGGAAGTTGGGACGGGGGTATGATGGGGTTTTGTATATCGCTATGACCATCGATATGGCTATTAGCATTTATATGGTGGACTCATGTCGGAAGGTGTTTACTCCGTATTGTTGTCTACATTGAGGTCGACAGTAGATATGGATAGAAGATACAATAAACCCAACCCATCGAATGAAAGTATGATCATCAGAAAAAGGCCAAACAACAACACCGTTACGTACTCTATCTGAAAACCTAAAACGGCCTCTGTCTACCTACTCCATTCATGCCCAAATCTCACGCCGTGTCATCCCCCAAACCATAAACAAAGTTATCACCCCCAAGGAAATCCCTAGATCTAGATAACCAGAAACCGGACCAGAAACAAAACGAGCCCGGACTATGACCCTTCAGCCACCTCATGGCACGAAGCTGTCAGACTGGACCCGTATAGATCCGGCCTGATTGGTTCGGGGACCGGTGACCTGGGCTCCAAAAGGGCTGCGCCTGCTTGCAAATATTTGTCATTATACATATCGTAGTCAGCCAGATGTGTCAGGAATGGTATGCATAGGATGATCCGTGGCATGTCCTTGTTCATCGTCAGGGTCTGTGGTGGAGGGAGAGGACAAAGCAGGCTGAAGCTGAATGCCGTTCGGGGGTAATTGAGGCCCGTTTATTTGCCGAGGGGTTTCAGCGTTCGTGTGCATGGGCTTGTGGTGTTTCGGGCTTGCCGGGATGGGGAGATGGGTATACGGAGTTGAGATTGGTATGGTTGTGTGATTTGGATGTTTGGTGTTGCTGAATAGGAGTAGAATGAAAGCAAGATTCCATCATTATATTGTCTGCTTGCTAGATCCAATGTCCAGACAATTCTAAGAATGGCGCTTTGAGACACTCAAAGCATATCAACCATATAGACACTATCCTACTAAATCACTCATAGGTATTCTGGCTCACCTGGGTATCAATGTTAGCTCAACTTCGCCGCCTTCTCCATATCCTCTCTCGTCAGCACGTCACCCGGCCTCCGTATCGGACTCAATCGTCCAATACGCCGCAGCCTCGCAATCATCTCCTCATCCCCAAGGTGACTATTGTGCTCGAACGCCGGCTCCCGATCATATGCCACCCGGGCCACATCCACCACCAACCGAGCCGTCATGCCCCAAACGCGATACCGAACCACTTCGCCAGCCCTCTCCTTCTCCTCCAGCTCACTAAACGCCGTTTTCAGATGTTCTGACCTCGTTCTGGCCCGCGGCTTCACCACCGCCTCCGGCATAATTGGCACAAAGAACTGATGCATTCGCCAATTCGACTGGTGCCACTCCGTCCACGCCCCTTGGTACCAGTCCTCCGGCTTCACACGATCGCTACTCCGGTCTCCCACCACCCACTCCTCTTCATCCCTCGTGCTTAGAAAATTACTAAACGGCGCCGTGAACACGGCCGCTACTTCGCGCGCATCCAGCTTCGGGATCAACGACACCTCCGGGTCGGCGTTGGAGTTTGTCGTCTCGTCGTAGGAATGCAAGAGCGCCACGCAAGGCCGAACGACTAATTCCGTGCGGGCTAAGCTGGCAGGGAACTCGCAGAGATGCTCGACGGAGAAAGGATGCGGCAGGGCCTGTCCGATGTCCGCTAGGCCGATTTCTTCATGTGCTTCGCGGCGCGCGGTCTGGAAGGGTGTTTCTTCGACGGAGTCCGCCTTTCCTGGATTTTGGTTTTGTTACTATTGTAGTCGTTTGAGGATTCGGTGTTCGCGTGGTGATTGGGATCACGTCATCTCGGGAACCTTTGTTCGAACTGTTGAGGATGTAGCTTACCTCCAGGGAGGGCCGCTTGACCGGCATCTGTGTGGTTATGTTAGCTACTTGCTCGTTGCATGTTTTATCGCCATCTGATCCATTGCATCTGGGAAATGTTAGAGTATCAAAGTAGCATACAGGAACTCAAAGTTTTCGCTCGCATGGTCAGAACCACCCGAAGGTCGCCCTTCGAATCAGCATAGAGCAGGAGGAGAACAGCCGCTCGGCGCGACAACGGCACCAGGTCATAGCTGGTCGCCGGGGGCTGATACGATCTCAGCCGATCAATTGCTTTCTGCAAATAAAATTAGCCGAAGTGTCATGGTAATCTCTATTGGTGCATGGCTGAAACACCGAGGATGGTGGGCATGTGATGGTATCATATGTCAAGGAGAGTAGCTTCAAATCAGTACCTGAGAGGCTGGGTTTAACCGCGGCATTTTCTGCGCCAGGCTAGTGGAGCGTTGAGTACTGAAACTGCGGTTTATCGATAAGAGCGAAAGAAGTCGTGGACTCCGCATGGCCGTGTTTCGATGTAAGACCGGGTTGGTGATGCATGGTTGATCCGAAGTGGTGATCGGGTCGATTGCCGAGGTTAGATGAAATCCTAGCTGGGCCGATGATTCATCGGTGCTTGATGTACGGAGTAGTTATTGTATGATAATAAGGTACTAGAAGTCAATCAATCAACGCTTGCTTTTTGTATTCAGAATAACGTGTTCTATTTGATTTTAAGGTCCTCTCTACTAACATAATACACAATAATCGCACCACCCAAAATCATATCACGCCGGGAAATTGTCCAAACTTCGGCCAAGCTTCGAAGTATCAGCCGGGTTGATGCACCACAAAGCAGAAACATGAGAAGAGCAAATATAGTAATAAACAGTAGATCATCAAGCCAAGAGGTAGCCAATAGCCACAATCGGCCAGAGAAGAGTTATAAAGAAATCTATCGTATCAACACTAAGACAAGTCAAGAAGGGAGAAGGGGGGGGGGGGGGGGGGGAAGGGGAGCAGAAAAAAGTCTATAGCACAACCATGTCACAAAGGAAAATTTACTGAGAAGGCGGGTCCTTATTTTGGGTGGGTGCCGAAGGGTTTATGGACTGCGAACCCACGGCCTTTTA